>JASDQU010305574.1:107418-146358 GCA_032191745.1 Picea mariana | reverse complement strand
CGAACACAGCCCCTTTCAGGTGTGGTTGGGATTCCAACCATTGGGTCCCATAGATGTTTCACTTCCCCTTGCAGTCACCTCGATCGACTCATCTCCTGCTCCAATTGAATATGACAAAGCCACCCAGTTCATTGAGTGGATCCAACACATCTTCCAACAAGTTCAAGATATCCTACAAAATTCCAATGACAAGTACAAACAATGCCATGATCAACATCGGGTGCCACATAAGTTTTAGGTGGGCGACAAAGTTTGGTTGCACCTATAGAAAGAATTCCTTATAGGACCCCATCGAAAGCTTCACCCACTCTATTATGGGTCATACACTATCACCAAGGCCATCGGGGATAATGATTTTGATCTCAACGTTCCTCCCTTTCTTGGCCTGCACCCAGTGTTCAACGTGGATCTCCTTCGCCCTTATTTCCCACCATTATTGGACACCTCAGAAGTAGGAGAACAACTAACACCAATAGAGATCAACACTGACTGCATACAATAGGCATATAATGATCATATTGTGGAAAAATAGGGCACTCCACAACAAAGGATCCAGCTTTATCGAGTCGTCAAAGCAAGGCAATGCCTGCACTAAGGCAAGTGGCTCACCCGGGGCCAAATTCAACAGCAATTTCCTCATTTGATGGGGGACCTCAATGCAATGGAGACCATTGCTTCCTAAGGAGGGAGGATTGATCCAAATGGATATCATTGGCCACCCACCTTTTCTAATTGGCTTAAAATAGTTTTCTGACAATTTTGGCAATTTACTATTTTTAG
Organism: Picea mariana; assembly: GCA_032191745.1. Taxonomy (NCBI): domain Eukaryota; kingdom Viridiplantae; phylum Streptophyta; class Pinopsida; order Pinales; family Pinaceae; genus Picea; species Picea mariana. The sequence goes on along the minus strand of JASDQU010305574.1, from coordinate 145,578 downwards.
TAGTTTTAACTTCCGGGGCCATTTTGAGGGCCTAAATGAAGGATTTTTGGGATCGAGTTCCTCAATGATAGTCAAAGGCATGATTTATCCCCCAAAATGAATCTCCTCAACGATACCTTTCCAATGGGCTATCACACTCCTAAAACAAATATCGTATGCAAAAGTTACGACCCTGGGAAGTTGATATACTAACTTACCCAAATGAGGCCCACATGACTTTTGGCGCTTCATCTCCTAGGGTTAGGTTTTTGGATGTCTAGGGTTTTTGGAATTCTTGTTTATTGTAAAAATTCCTTCATAGCCTCATTTTAATCTTCTTATTGTGAATGCGCGCAGCTGTCACATCTCTTCTCAGAGATAAGCCGCCACCATTCCAACAAGCTTGTTTTCGCTACATTTTATAGTTTCAGCTTATTTCGTTATTGAATAGAAAACTAGTTTTACTGTATCTCTGTTATTTTTTGTTAAGCACCTGTTAATAATCTGTATTCATTTCATTCTTCTCATAAAATCTGGATCAACCACACTTAGATTCCCTCTCCACATGAAGGGTTAGTCAAAACATAGGCACTTAGGGGGTCAAAAATCATATTTCTCCCTCTTTTTTGTTTGAGTTGCCACATGGATGGTTTGTTTTGATTGTAAAAGTTAATTTGGAATAATTCACTATCACATATATAAATACTTTCATTGGGACCAGAAATCAAACTTCAATATTGAGTATGCTCTTCTCTCGCACCATAGAGCGATCTTGAGAATCAAAAAAATGATTGAGGGGAGATTTCATCTCCCTTAAAGAAAAAATATTTAGGAGAGGACAAATCCCTCCTAGGGCCCCCTATTATTTTCTTTTTCAAAACATCTTAAATTTGTAAGGGCCCATACATGCCCACATGTTGCAAAGATAGGATAGTGTTGAAACTACTTTCTTAGTTTACATCACTAGGGGAGTTTAAATATTATTGTAACGGGCCCATACATGCCCACATGCTTTCAATATAGGATAGTATTTTAAATATTTCTTAGATTAAATCACATTAGGGAGTTTAAAGGATTGGTAAGGAACCATATGTCCACATGTTATTTCTCTAGGGGATTTAAAATTCTGCAAGGTTGTACCAATGGAATCTAGTTATATAGGTAATAAAGACTTGTAAAGGACCACACGAAGTCCACATGTTGCAAGGTGACACCTAACTTATTAAAAAGTTTGGCACATTTCATCACTTTCTCACACACAAAGTCACAACTCACTCACATAGTTTCATCTTCAATTGTGGAGGTTGAAGTAAGTTTCCTCGAAAGGGATTATGAAACACCCCACTTTTTCTTGAAGCAATTATCCACTCTCACTTAATTCAAATGAGATTGTTTCACACCCCCAATCTCTCAAACAACTACATCTAAAAAAATTCTAAAAACTCACTAATTTTTCCTCCACAGGAGGTGCCAAAAGAAATTGTTTAGTCTAGGTAAGATCTCGAGGATACGCATCCAAATAACTCCCCGTTATCTAGTTCTCACATCTTCAAACATTAGAAGTTGACAAATAGGTAACTTTAAAATCCTCCAAGTCAAGTGTTCCTAACACCATAAGGCGGGGAGATACCCGTGAAGGGTCGAAGGCCGAGGTCTGGCTGTTCTGTGCATCTCCCCTTGAGGCACCCACATCTTGGACGAGATCCAGCCCGTGACCCATTTCTAAAGCCGAAAATCTAAATGTCTCACTTTGACTGAGGTACCTAGTGACCAAATTTTAAGACATCTACCCAGGTGGAAATTGTGGGCTGCAATTTCACCTTGATCAGATTTTGTGTGGCTATTGGGAAATATCCCTAGCTCTTTTGGGATATGCACCCTCTACCCCTCATTACAAATGATTATTTCATCCTTCACTAGTTCCTCTTTGGGTGGATTCATACCCCACTGTTGAGTGTTATTGGAAGGTCTAGTGCTATTTGAGAGGAAGGATGTTATGGATTTTTAGGACACGAGCATTTGTTGTCTTTGTTCTCCCACACAGAAAAAATCCACCAACCCACATGTATGCTTCTTTTCAATTGATTTATGTATGATGCTCTTGTGATTACATGTAATTGTGAGATATCTTTTAGAGGTCCATGTTATACAAAGTCTCTTGTTCATTTATTTCTCTCATCACCAATTTCACACATCCATTTTCTAGTCGGACATCATAGGGGACCCACAGAATCCTCGTCGTTCTAGACACTTGAAAAACCTACCTCCTCTTCTAAGAGGAGTTCCTAGTTTCTCCAATTCATTGGCCCAACCCTCTCACACCCCTATGAGTGTTACTATATTGGGAACATATTTTCTTGGTTCAACTTTACTTGGGTCCACTTCCCAAAGCCAACCATCCACTATCTCTCCTTTATGAGGAAGCGGGGGGAGAAATTCTTCCAAAGGGGGAATTACAAACCCACCTAACCCCCCTCACAGGTTAGGTACACAAACCACTCACACCATGGCTGGAACTAATCCTCCACCACCACTCCAGATCCCATATTTGGCCTCCCTCAACATACCAGATATGAGCAAGCTCACAAACGATCCTATGTTGCATGACCCCACATGGCCTGCAATGCCTACCAAACTACCTTCAGACATTCCCAAGTTTGAAGGAAAGGAAGGAGAAGATCCTTCCAACCATGTCATGACCTTTTACCTATGGTGATCCTCAAAAAACATCATGGATGACTCAGTCCGATTAAGGTTATTTTTGCACACACTCACGGGCCCATCAGCCAAGTGGTATGTAGATGAAAAATCAGGGTCGCATGTGACTTTTGAATCATTGGCCAAAACATTTTTGACCTTATCTCAACTACCAATTCGCCATGACAATGGTCTATACCTACTCTCTGAGTTTAAACAAACCTTGGCCACACAAACCGCTGACCACATTCATGAATGGCATCGGTGATGTGGTTTATGCAAAGCAAAAACCACCAAACAACAATGCCTCGATTGGTTTCTTAAATCACTCATCCCTCTCCTTGCCAAATATGTGGCCTCTACCTTCCCCCAAAGTGAATAGGAATCCATCAACAAGTCTCAATAGTATGACCTCAATTATTCATAGTAAGGATACTTATATACAATACTACCTAATGCCCCGAGACCTGTACCATTCGGTTAGGAAAAAACTGGAATGTCTCACTCAAAAGATGGATTGATTGGTACCACAACACACCACAATCCGTACATCCAACTACCACCTATGTATGATACACCCCAACATCCACTGGTGTACGAAGGACCCCCTTATTACTCTCCTCCCCCTTATCAATAACCATACCCTATTGTTCCCCTCCCACCCATGAGTGGACCCGCATCATCACCCATGATGCGCCCTACAGTTCAACCAAGTTCTGGTACCCCCTCTACCTCAGCTTACACCCTAAGCACTAGTGAAAGTACCACGCCTTCCTATGTAACCTACAGATAATTGCCACAAAATAATCTCTATTTTCCATTCCCTGGTCCTCCATATCCCATTTCTCCTCCATAAGGACAACCAAATGTTGGGGTTAACTTTGTTTATCCCTCTCCCATTCAGCAATTTTAAAATTTTGAACAACTGAATACGGAAAAACCGGCCCATCAGTCAAATAATGCCAAAAAGAAAGGAAAAAACTGAAACGATAATAACCCAGGACCAAGAGGAAATAACCCACAACAAAACCAACATGTTGGGGGCAACCAGAATCAAGGGAACCAAAACCCCCAAGGGGGAATAAAAATAAACACCAAGGGAGGAACAACAAAAACCTTCGGATGAACTTCCCTTGTGCCCTTTTCGGTGAGCATGGTCATTATACTCACCATTTCCCCCAAATCGTTGACTTCAAATGGATGAAAGATTCCATGAATGCATCACGTTCTCCAGCATCACCTGCCCCTAAGCAAGACCCACATCAATATTTGCAACAACCACCTCAGACGATGTTGGAAAACCCTATTCCACATCAAGGTGTGATGAATACTCAACAATAAGTACACCCTGCCCTAGGAATCTTGGGACAATATGGGACAATATCAAAACCCTAGGAATCTTGTGGATCACACTATCCCCCTTACTAGCAAAGAAGAGATCCTTCTACACGCGCGCAATCGTCAATATAACACACCCCCTGAATCTACTCCCACCACTTCAACAACAATTACAGTTACAATCGGAACACCTTGCATGATTCCATGCGCTAACACTGAACCACCCCATTGTATTCCTTACATCCCATTATGACGAAATGTCAACAACCCTCAGGCTAGGGAAGCACACAATTACAGTCTGGTCGATGAATTGGTGCAATCTTCTACAACCATGTCAGTCTTGGAAGTCCTCCAAACCTGTCCCACTCAATGGAAATCATTTATTTTCTCTTTGGGGGGCAGTCGAACCTGTTGATACTAGACTCATCACATTTGATCTCGATAGTGGAGAACCTCGTCTCCTCGCTTTGGTAGCTTTCCAGATACTAGTCAAAATTCAGAACATCACAGTTCATTCGATGCATCATTGATGAAGGTGCATCAACATGCATCATGCCCAAAACCATATGGAAGAAACTTGGCTCCCCCGAGATAATACCATCTGCCATCACTTTGAGATTATGATGGGTGACCATCCTCTCTTGAAGGGCTCTTTCAAAATGTCCCCGTTGAACTTAGGGGAAAAAACATTCTCATTGACATTAAGGTTATCGATGCCTAGCTCGATTAAAACATCTTTCTTGGGCATAGTTACATGTATGCTATGAAGGCTGTGGCCTCTTTTTTGTTTCGAATGATGATTTTCCCCCACAACGGGAAGATCATCACCATCGACCAAGTTTCACATTACGAGCCCAACCCTTCCTCCAACATCGATAGCATCCTACCTCTTGTCCAAACTAATCCCAATGCCACCCACTCATCAAGATGAGCCCTGGAATTTTCAAGGACCCATCCTTTCTAGGGAGATACCATGGAGCACCACCATTCATACATCCCTCAACACAAGTGTGTGTCATATCTTTTGATGGAACGGAAACTGGAGATACCATTCCTCCCACCGAGGCTTTTTCACTACCTGATGTCCCACTAATCACAGAAACCCTACCTCAGGAACCCCTTAGGAACCCTTCGACACCGCTTGTTCCCAGTTTCACTCTCCCCCGGGGTCACATCCCGATTTGGGAGACAGTCCCCCTAGACATTATGCAAATCCCCTTCTTCTACCCCCCACTAAGCGTACAATATTTCTAGGTAGCTGGAATGCTTACCCTTCCTAACATGGTTCTTGCTATTTCGGTTTGGTATCTACACCCACCTGGAATGGTTCCTCAACCATCCATCCCTCCCCAAACCGAGGGAATCCCAATGCAGATCCCAGTCCTAACTCCGATGGCACCACCCTTCCCCCCACTGGCCAACAACATCGCCACAGCTAGGGGAATATGGAAGAATAAATATCCCACTGCTCCACTTCCTCCCTGAGTTCAACCTCCTTGCACACTATGCAAGAAAGAAGGACACCCCACCAATATATGTCCCTCTCTCCCCAAGCTACACAATCTAATCCAACTTCCTCGAGCAATCACATCGCTCTTCACTTCATCCAACACACCTAGTACTACCACCGTGTCCCCTACTATAGGAAGTAAAGGGTTGAGAACCAAATTGGCATGTGCCATCTGTTCGGAGTATGGCCATTACACCCACCATTTCCCTAAGCTACCTTAGTTTCGACATATGCTAATGACAATTCGCCAGAGCTATCAGCAAGAACCCCCTCCATCCGCGTCATCAAGCACTCGATTCACTGACATCCATTGTGTCACCACCTTATTCAACAAATGAATAAGATTCCCTTGCTCTCTTTGTCAATCACTTGATCATTTCACATACCAGTGTCCAACGATCATTGAATACAGGCGTTGCCAAATGGACCATATTCAAAATCCTCCCAACCCCTCAATTCTTGTGATACAAGTGATTCCCCCTACTCCCTCTCCATATATTGTTCATATTGTCTCTCCTAATCTCAAGGAACTTCCCACTCCTCCATGGTTTATGGACAGTCTATATGAAGATTTCCCTCAAATCCCCCCAATTCTCTGGTTCACTTCCCCACGGAAATCTTACGACTGACCACAATTTTTAAACCATAGTATCACGATATTTGGTTCATGTCTAGCGAGCCATCGCCACCTCCTTGCATCACCCCCTCTACATCTTCACCACCAGAATACCATCACATGGTGAAAGTCACCAATGTCACTCCCCTGGATCCCCTATATTAATGTGCTGTATAGCTTTAGTCTCAATGACATGTTATGTTCTATTATATTCATGATTTAGATGTTGTTCATGATTTGTTGTTCCATATGTTGTGACTGTGATCATCATATCAATTTTAATATCAGGATTTTTCTTTGATGTTTAATTGATAGATAAAAATGAATGCTTTACATAAATATTTCCATGATTGTAATCGTTCGTAATTATAAGATCAATGGGTCATATGTGTCCACTATTCTGTTTTTAAATCCCATCTTCCAATACGCACCTTGAATTTATTCAGGAAAACTTTAGTATAAGCCTATTTCATATTTATTTCACATGCGAGGAAGTTGGATGCTTTTGTTCGTACAGAGGCACAGACACATTTAATAAACTAATAATAGGTTAGCTTCACCTGTTTCTATTTTTTGTCATTTTATTTACTAGTGGAATAGAGCAATCTTTTATTGGCTTTTGACCATCATTCTATCCCATTTATAATCACGTTTTAGTTAAAATTCTTAGATAGATGATTATAAAACAGAAAATACAAAAAGAAATATGTGCTTTCTTTATATGCTTTTGAGAATGATTATAAAACTTTGATTTTGCAAGGCTTTTACGAAAACTTGTAACCTGTAATTATTTAGTTCATAAATGACATATCCATATTTATCTTCTTGCTTAAATACACTTGTAAATAATTAGGTTAGAGTATATATATATATATATATATATATGGGTTTAATGGCTCTATTAGCCAATCTAAGGTCCTAAAATAAAGAAAGGAAATAAACTAACTAATGTTAAAACTATAATATATATATATATATATATATATTATAGTTTTAACATTAGTTAGTTTATTTCCTTTCTTTATTTTAGGACCTTAGATTGGCTAATAGAGCCATTAAACCCATCAAAACAGGTTACACCAAACGGCTTGGGTTATTTGGACAACCCCGAACCAGACATGTTCTTCCAGTTGACGGCTTGTCAAATTTGCCTGTCAACACAACCCTATCCCTACCCCCGATGTTTTTGAAGAAGGAAACATGGCCAATGTTAGCACAAGATTGGTTAAGGTGCCTATATGGATTTTGAGTTTTTTCTAAGTGCTAGCTTCAACCAGTGGTAAAAGGCACTACCTATGGTACAATCAAGGCACTTAATTGAAATAGTTTTGTCATCATAAAAGACTACAAATTGCTCTGCACACTTTCAATATTGAAGGCGTTGTGTTTTTCGAAATGCTACCTAATTTGCACACATACATAGCATAAGTGGCGCTACCTACAGGCGCTGCATAATATTCTGGAAGAATACGAATTGTGCAAAGTTATTTTACCAGTTTTGAGTTATTAAATTGAAACTTGGATTATGAGCAATTGAAAATGTATTTTTGAAAACTGGAGGGGTTTTTTGTTCATAACATACCAAATAACAAAACCTCTCTCACGTTTTCAAAATTTGTTTTGGTTTGATATATATTGGATATATAAGTAGGCGGTGCATACTCTTCACAGTGGCGATGCGTACTAATTTCTTGTAGCAATCACGGTTTTGATATTCGCCTTGTTGGGAGGTTGCCACATGTCAAGGAGAGTTCGAATGGATTCTAAAATATTAGTTAGATATAAAGGGACACCTCCACCTAATATTTAGCTCTAGCAAAGGCCTCATGCATGAGGTGGAAACAATTTATTAATGACTTCCAACAAATTCCTGAAAATCAGTTGTTTGTTGGATTTTTGTCTCTTTGGCTATTGCCACCTATCTCCAAGGCTTAGAATCCAATGGAGAAGATGGGATTAGAACTCCTTAGGTTATTTGGATGCTATTTTCTATTTAAGGAAGGAGAGATCTCTTGGATAAGGAGGGATTCATGAGCAAGAGATATGAGAGAGTTGTAGGAGGCACTTTGCCTACGATCATTGTAACCCTGAGGGGCTTTGGTTTTTGTAAACTTTTTTGTTATTGAAGGTTCATGATATATGTGTTATCAGATTGTATCTCTTGTTTTATTTCCCAATTTGTCTTCTTACTTGAATGAATTTTACACCTTGAGGATCATGGTTGCCTTTGATTAATGGATTCTTGAGCATCTGAGGATCTGATGTATTTTTCCTATTAGTTACTGTTTATATTCAAGTACCTTGAATTAATTTATGTAGAGAGGATATCTACCTTATGGATGCTCTTCTTTGTATTATATTTTTCTTCCTCTATTCAATAAACCTTTATCTGATATGCATATTGATTGCATTTAATGAGCAGGGTGTTTGCTTGACTCAATAGGCCAATGGTCCATCATTTATTTACAACAACTTACTGTCCTTCCCCTTCCTTGTTTTCTTCTTATTAATCCACAAAGCCAATCAAGCATTTTTATTTATATGTTACCAAGATTACTCTCATTTGTAGCCTGGGATTGACTCTTGGAGTGATAACATAATTGGCGTTGTTGTCAGGGACCAATGGTGATATCTATGCTTGGGAGAACGACAATGATTAGTTCATATTTCTGAGGGAAAACAAAAATATAAACATGGGAGGTTGTAGCTTTTCCCTAGTGACTCCACTCATGGTCAAATCAATTTTTTGGGCTCCACTAGAGGACGAGCTCAGTCAACAGAAATATGGCAGAACTAATATCTAGGTATCAAAGGGTAAAATTGTCCGAAGAGATCTTGTTATGTTGCATTAACTTCTTTCTATCTTTATGTGTATATATCCAGAAGTTTCTATTTTTATGGGCATTCTCAAGCCATGAGAAGACTTCCTTTGTTTATCCATCATTAGATATTGCACATACATCTTCCTCTCCTTTTCTTAGAGATGATTCAAGTCTTTTTTCTGAAGAGCATGAGATTTGAGATCAGCCTTGCAAACCTCATGAGATTGAAGATGATGACGTACCTCTCGAACATACCCCTTTACCTTCTAGATCTCAGCTGAGATAGAGTCCTTTAAGGATGCCCCTGGTCCTTCATGATTATCCTCCCAAATATCATAAATACTTACCTGTTTTTGATGGAGAAAATGGCAGTCTTACAGGTGAGAAACATCTCGATTATTTTGAGCATTTTGTAGATCTTTTCAAGATTGAACATAAGGATGTTCTCATGAGAACATTCGCCCATTCCTTACAAGGAGAGGTCAAGTAGTGGTTTAGGAATTTACTACCAGAGTCTATTATCTCATGGGATGGGTTGAGTCAAGCCTTTCTGAGGTTCTGGGGTAAAATAAAGTCATGGGATCTGTTTCTTTCAAAATTGTATGCCATGAAGAGACAGAGCGGTAAAACTGTTTCCAGTTTTAGCAGAAGGTTTGCTAGTAACTATTACCAGATGCCTGAAGAGATCCAGCCACCTAAAGGTACTGCCAAGTTATATTATGCTATGTCCTTCCATTCAAATTTCTCTTTTTATCTCTTGGAGAGGAAGTCTGTGTCTTTGCAGCAGATGTTGTCTGATGCCCGAGAGGTGGAGGATAATATCATAGCTTGTCGCAAGATTACAGATAAGTTGGAGGATGAAGTGTTGAGTCTTAAAAAGTGTGAGAATAGGCATGGAAAACAAGAAGAGGTTGATTTGGAACTTTTTTAATTTCTTCATAAGGATAATATTACAACAGATTATGATCAAGTGGTTGACTCACCTTCTGTCTATCCAAATCCTCTTGCTATGGATGTTCAAGAGGTTTCCAATTTACCTCTTTATGATGAGTATACTGATGATTTTGATATTTTTCTTCTATAGAAACTATTTTTATGTTCATCTCTATGAGATGATTATTTTCAGCAGTCTTATGAAGGTTTACAACCCTCACATTTCAGCCATGATGATAGACAACAAAAAGGTAGTCAATTTGCGGAAGGAAAGGTTCTACCCCTGTGCTTTTCTTCATTCCAATTTCTAAAAGAGAGTGTTCACCATCTTATAAACCAACAACCTTATGAATATGTTATTGATCCCATAGTTTGTTATTCGAAAGGTTTTACCAATTCAAGTTTGCAGCCATCAAGTAGTTGTGAATTTGAAAGTGAAGATGATGAAGATATAAATATCTTAAGTGATCATGGATATGAGAATACTCAGACAGATTTTTATTTGAACCATTTATTTCCTAAAACTTTATTTCAAGAACAAGTTGGTCAACAAATAGTTTTCCTTTCTTCCATTGGAGATCAAAATAGCATTTCTTTTGAAGGACATTAGGGGTCATTTTTGAACTCTTTCCCGACTGATGATGGTTATAAAGGATTCAAACAAAAAGAAACATATGAAACTAAAAATAATTGTCTTATATGTGTTGATAAACAAGAGGTTTTCCTTCATGATATGAAAGATCCTTTTGCAGCATGTTTGTAGTCAATGAATGAGCTTAAGTTTTCAGATTTGGTCAGTGATGGAACTGATTTAAAACTCTTATATGCCTTGCCTTTAATTAGGTATTTCTTGTTGCCTTTGAAGAAAAAAATGCAAGGGATCCAACCAGTGGACAAGATGATTGAATGGCTCCACTGGATATTTCATTTCACTTGATCAAACAACTCATAGGCCAACTTAGGGTAGGTAGTTTGTGTGAAATAAACTCAGCACTCTAAGCATCTTTTTCAGTGGTTAGTTTTCAGTTTTCTTTTAGTTTGCAGAGGTTAAAGGTTGGGAGAAGCCCATGGTCAAGGCACTGAAACTACGAGAGTTATTAGAACCTCACAGGGAGGTCTCTATCCCCCATGGAGCCTATGTTAGCATAATATTGGTTAAGGTGCCTATATGGATTTTGAGTTTTTGCTAAGTGCTAGCTTCACCCAGTGGTAAAAGGCACTACCTATGGTACAATCAAGGCACTTAATTGAAATAGTTTTGTCATCATGAAAGACTACAAATTGCTTTGAACACTTTCAAGATTGAAGGCACTACATTTTTGGAAATGCTACCTGATTTTCACATAGACACAGCGTAAGTGGCACTACCTACAGGCACTGTGTAATATTCTGGAAGAATACAAATTGTGCAGAGTTATTTTACCAATTTTGAGTCATTAACTTGAAACTTGGATTATGAGCAATTGAAAATGTATTTTTGAAAACTAGAGTAGGTTTTTCTTCATAACATGCCAAATAACAAAAACCTCTCTCAGTGTTTCAAAATGTGTTTTGTTTTGAGATATATTGGATATAGAAGTAGGTGTTGTGTACTATGCACAGTGGCACTACGTACTCATTTTCTGTAGCGGTCACAGTTTTGATATTCACCTTGTTGGGAGGTTTCCACATGTCAAGGAGAGTTTGAATGGATTCTCAAAGATCGGTTAGATATCAAGGGACACCTTCACCTAAGATTTATCTCCAGCAAAGGCCTCATGCATGAGGTGGAAACAATTTATTAATGACTTCCAACAAATTCCTGAAAATCAACAGTTTGTTGGATTTTTGTCTCTTTGACTATTGCCAACTATGTCCACGGCTTAGAATCCAATGGAGGAGATGGGATTTGACCTCCTTAGGTTATTTGGATGTTATTTTCTATTTAAGGAAGGAGATATCTCTTGGAGAAGGAGGGATTCATGAGCAAGAGAGATGAGAGAGTTATAGGAGGCAGTTTGCCTATGATCATTGTAACCCTGAGGGGATTTTGTTTTTGTAAACATTTCTATTATTGAAGGTTCATGATATACGTGTTATCATATTGTATCTCTTGTTTTCTTTCCCAATTTGTATTATTACTTGAATGAATTGTACACCTTGAGGATCATGGTTACCTTTGATTAATGGATTCTTGAGCATCTAAGGATCTAATGTATTTTTCCTATTAGTCACTATTTATATTCAAGTACCTTGAATTCATTTATGCAGAGAGGATGTCTTCCTTATAGATTCTCTTCTTTGTGTTATATTTTTCTTCCTCTATTCAATAAACCTTTATCTGATATGCATATTGATTGCATTTAATGAGCAGGGTGTTTGCTTGACTCAATAGGCCAATGGTCCATAATTTATTTACAACAACTTACTGTCCTTCCCCTTCCCTGTTTTCTTTTTCTTAATCCAAAAAACCAATCAAGCATTTTTATTTCTATGTTACCAAGCTTACTCTCATTTGCATCCTGGGAGTGACTCTTGGAGTGATAACAACCAACATTTCCCCCACTATCAAAATTGATATTTCCACCAAACCTGGAATCGTAGAAGAAATAACCATTGGTGCCACATGCTCCCCTGAAGAACTTTCATCATAAAAAGCTCTCTTCCAGGAATACTGGGACATTCTCGCCTGGTCATACACAAAAATTCCTAGCCTTGATCCTTCTATTGTTGAACATCATATAGACACATGACATAATATTAAACATATATGTCAAAAGAAACACCCACTACACCCATCCAAAGTAGCGGCCATCAAAGATGAGATTGACAAATTACGGGTTGCAGGGTTCATATACCCCATCGCATATACATCATGGGTCTCCAACCCCATCCCTGTCAATCAAAAATAGGGCATTATTCGCTTCTGCACTGACTTTCACGATCTCAATCACGCCTATCCCAAAGACAACTTCCCAACACCTTTCACCGACCAATTTATTGATGATTGTGCCGGCCACAAGGCCTTGTCCTTCATGGATGGGTTCTCTAGCTATAATCAAATTTAGATTTATCAAACAGACCAGTACAAAACTGCATTCACTACCCCTTGGGGTGCTTTTTCCCATCGATTCATGCCTTTTGGACTCAATAACACAGGTGAGACATTCCAACATGCTATGAGTTACGTTTTTCATGATCTCGCTCGCATAATCCTCTCCTACTTGGATGACCTCACCGCTCGATCAAAGAAATGAATTCAACATCTATATGACTTACGAGTTGTATTTCAATGGTGTCATAAGTACAATATCCGCTTGAACCCCCTCAAGTGTGTATTCTGCGTCACCGCTGGATGCCTCCTTGGGTTCATCATTTCCCAATGCGGCATTATAGTTGACCCCGTCAAGGTCCAAGCCATCACAGAAATTACACCACCTCGGAACTTATGCCAACTACAGAGCTTACAAGGCAAAGCCAAATTTTTATGACGTCGTGTCCCTGATTACACCACTCATGCACATTATTTCCTTTGCTTTTTGTGTCATGATATCCCATTTCGATGGGATGAACATGCTCAAATCGCTTTTGATGATCTAAAAGAAACAATCTCCAATGCCCCTTTGATTATTCCACTTGACTATGATAACAACTACACTCTCTACTTATCGGCCTCTTCCATATTAGTAGCGGGAGTCCTCGTCCATATAAGGGATGATGGTCGCGAGCATGTAATTTACTACATTAGTAAAAACCTTTTAGGGCCACCCCTCAAGTACAATCACCAAGAGAAACTCACCCTTGTAGTTTTCCTCACAAAACAAAAACTGCGCCATTATATATTTCTTTGCACTACCAAAGTCTTAGCATATTCCAACCCCATGTAGTACTTGCTTAGTCATCAGAAAATCAATGGCAAATTTTCCCAATGGATCATTATCCTTCAGGAGTATGACCTAGAGTTTTCAACTCCCAAGAGAAGGAAAGCGCTCATCCTCGCTGAATTCATTACACCATTTCCCTCAGATACCACCAGTTCACCTGTCAATATGGACTTCCCTGACAAACACCTCTTCTACATCCCCTCGGATGACCCCTGGTATGGTGACCTCCTCGTCTACCTACACACACAAAATTTTGGAACCCATCTATCCTGAGATGATGTTCGACGTATTCGCCATCAAGCCCCTCGATATCTCCTTATTAGTGACATCTTATATCGACGAGGGGTCAAAACCATACTCTGTCGATGTTTGACCATCGACGAAGATGACATAGTTCTAAATGATTATCACAGTGGCACTTGCGGTGTTCACCTCTCGAGAATTTCCACTGCCTAGAAAATCATTTGGGCGGGCTACTTCTGGTCCACATTGTTTCACGACTATATCCATGTTGTGAAATAGTGTGATAAATGCCAACTTTATGCCAACAAAGCACGAGCACCACACACTCTTCTACACCTAGTCATCACGGCCGACCCCTTTTACAAATGGGGCATTGACTTCATGACTTGCACCCCTCCATCCAACAATGGTAACAAGTACATTGTCATGGCAGTCGATTACTTCACCAAGTGGGTTGAAGCCATCCCTACTTTCAACAACACCGCAACACATTTTTTCTTTAATCACGTCATTTCCCACTTCGAAGTATCACTACAAATAGTCTCTGATCATGGAAAACACTTTGAGAACGATCTCTTCATTGAACTTTCCTCAAATTTAGGCTTCTCTCATGATTTCTCCTCATCCTACTACCCTCAATCCAACAGACAGGTAGAGGTGTTCAACAAGGTACTCAAAACCATGTTGCAGCGTACTGTCAACAAACATAAGACCAATTGGCATCATATGTTGTTTTTAGCACTATGGTCTTATCGCACAGTAGTTAAAACCGCCACTAATTTTACACCAAGACACCTCGTCCATGGGGTTGAAGCCACTCTCCCCATCGAATGCGAAATTCCCACTTTACGCACCGCCATCGAGCTTTTACCTAATGTTGATCCAATAGAGGAACTCTTGCTGAACTTATAGTCATTGGATGAAGACCGTTAGTCTTCCTTACAGAATAATGAGGCAGCCAAAAAATGTTCTAAAGCCACCTTTGACAGCCATGTCAACCTTCGTTCATTTAACGAAGGAGATCTTGTCCTTGCCTACGACATCGATCATGATACCCTTGGCCATGGAAAATTCGAGTCATTATGGCATGGACCCTACATCATCCAACACTGCCTCACTAAATGCGCCTACATCCTAGCCTCCCATGAAGGCTATCCTCTCAAATAACCCATCAACAGGTTGTACTTAAAAAAGTTTTATGCCTGAGCGTAGTCATTCTACACTAGGCTTTTTCTTTTTTGTACACATTTGTAGAATTTTTAGTCTGATTTTACTCCATTCATGCCTTATGTCTGATCTACAATTATTTTTATTGACAAATTTTTTCACCATCATCATATCACATCGTTTATGCCGACGGAGCTAGCCGATGGACACATAATCTTGCTTTGGCCACTTGGGCTCTTTATACCCCCTCACATGAACTCCTCCACTACAATGACATATGTTTGGGCTCAACAACCAATAATCAAGTTGAATACACAGCCTTCCTTGGCCTCCTCGTTGAGGCTAGCCATCGCCATATTCGCCAGATTCCCAACTTGACGTCCTGCAACTCAACAATGTGTACCATGTTCGTGATCCCTGCCTCTTCCACAAATACCTGCAAGTTATACTCTTATATAGACATTTTGATTCAATTACATTTACACATATTCCATGACAATTCAATCAAGCAGAATATAATATGGATAACCTAGTGTTATATTGGCATTTATCCCATCAATACACCATTACACATACATAAATCATGAAACATCTTTCACATCGTATAGATTAGACACCATCAAAAATAACCACAAAACATCATCACATGTGAACACCACAAAGGTCCCAAAAATGTATATCCATATATATATATATATATATATATATATCGATCAGTGTGCCATCAAATGTTTATAAGAAATAGTACAACATGTACATCACCCATAGGTAGGAGAAATCCCCAAACCCTATAAGCCCACAATAGGAGTCACCCCACCCTATACAAAATGGGCCCACAGACCTATATAAATACAAAAAATATATACATCAAATCACACTCATGGTGCCTCTAGAGAACCACCACCAGGTCCTCTCTCGAGAGGAGGAGCCCCACCAGTTGGGGGTCCTCCATGTCTTGGGGGCAGTCGCCCAATCATAGTTGCCCCCACTATGGCTACCCTATAGATCAAGGTGTGTAGCTCCGTCGAAAGGCCCATGCACTACTCCAAGACTCCCTCATCCTGGATATGAGTCCACATACCCTTAGGCACTCCCTATATCACCACCTCCAATCGACCGTGAAATTCCTCTAACACTTCGCCGACCTCTGCCAGAGAAGCATGTGATGGTCCTGCATCGGGGTCATCATATCTACGTCTCCTACCAACTCTCTCATCATTGGCTGGCCTCGTGCCAACCTTGTCCCTCCGAATTCTCTCTCCTTCTCGAGGCTCTCCCCGCGGTGGTCTCACGGGCTCCTGACGATTCAACGCTCTAACCAACTCTACCTCCCATCCGTGCGACCCCACATCTACACACACAACAAAAAAATGATAGCATCAACATCCATCCATACATAAAACATATTCTATACTATCAAAAATACAAAATATCAAATACATCAACATACCTCTTTGGTCCCAAGACGATGTCTGGATCCCGACGGTAGTCCATCCCGCCATATGGGTACCGTAGAATGATCTGTGGCATCTGATGCCACACACGTGCTAGCTCAAACATAAAATAATGGACACCTTCCCCAACCCCATGTCTTACCAAGATTGATTCCCACAGCATCAATCGTGGCTCTCGTTCCCCAAGTGCATCCAACAAAACTCTAGGGCACAACATAGGCACCCTCTCCAAGAACCAGGCCACCAAGATCGACCCAAAGGAAAAATTCCCTAAGTAAGTGGTCCGACATCAGTTGAGCTGCCCCATCATCTTGGTGTGTAGAATCAAGCCCCAGGAAAAATCATCTCCCCCAAATTCCCTCTGCATAATCCTCAGTTACCCACCACTAATCCATTGATTATATACGGATCTGTAGATCCTCATGATCATCGTTTTAATGCAATGATGCACAAGGGCATCCATCGCCCCAATCCACACCACCGAGTCTGAAATAAAGTCTTCCCCAGAACAAAATGTTTGTTCCAGGTCAGCCAAGTGTGCATGCCCCAGCAACAGGGGATCAACAGGTAGGGTGCTTCCTCGAAAAGGGAGCCCAGTCAAGAAATACACATCCTCCATCATAGAGAATGTAAGTTTATCCCCCTGCATAATGAAGCACTGCGGATCCATGCTCCACATAGATATCACAAAATGCAATAGGTACTCCTATGCCCACAGCAATGAGAAGTCGAAGAACTCTAGCAACCCACAGGCTACCAAAGGTCCCCGCAGGCCCGACTCATCATCCCTCACTGCCTCCCTGAGGTGCACCCAGTCCCTCTCCCTCCAGTGGACTGGCATCCTACATCGATCACCTGCATTCACACAAACAACACTTGATCAACCATCACACTTCATATAAAAACTTAAAAAAAAAGATAAGTTTTTCATCCCCCAGCTTTGCCTCATGTGCGTGATTGTCACCCCCATGGGCATGCACATATGCACTCTTGTTCTTCGCACAATTGCACATCAATGTGCAGTTGTCGAAGAAACATATGTGCATCAATGTGCACCTATCAAACACACATGCATGCATTCGTGTGCACCTGTTCACCCCACAGCTGCACACAATTGCACGGATATTCTTTGAATAGGCACACATCAAATGCACACCTATTTACCTTACTCATGCGCCCCAATGCACTATTTTCCTTCAATCTTGGTTGTCCTTCGATCGTGGTTTTCCATGCATGGTTTTCCTTCAATCACCCACGCACTTGGGGCCCACCCTCACAAAACCCCAAAGTAGTGCCCTCCATACAACCCTGCCCAAAAATGAGGATTGCTATGCAGGAGGATGAGACCACTAACCTGGATCTCACTAATCCTGGATCAGCTAGCTCAAACTCCCAAATCTCCAAATATCCTCTCAAAATTTCTTGTCAACTCAATATGGAAGCAAGTACAAATGAGGTGGAATTATGGACCCTATAGCTATATATAGTCCATTTTTCCAAACTTCCACGATCAATTACAGGAGCTGAGATCATCCATTTTTTTATTCATCTTTAGCCACGGGATCAGGATCCCACCACTTACATAGTCACATTCCCCGGTCACCATCCATCCTCGGCTCCAGGGGATCATTTTTTCACATCACGCCCAAGTATGCATGTTCATGTTCAAAATTATCAAATAATTGTTATTTTCTCTTTATCTTCATGTATTGTTCATATTGGGTATTTGGTTTTTCATGTGCGCAGGTGCTCGGTCACCACAAATCAACACAGCCCCTTCATGTAAATTCTTGACACTGGCATGTAATCATTCCCTATGAATATCAATTGCATCTCCCAGTCACACCCTCCAACATTTGCATGTAGGATCCTCACATCTGGCTCTGCAGTACTATCACCTCCACTGCATTTTAATTACTGTCACCCGGTAGCATTCTCCCCCACATGAGTTGTTCCATCCATATTCCCCTTTGGCACTTTGACACCCATGCTGATTTTACCCCCTAGGGATGGGAGTCCTGATAGTCATACGCATGTTCGAGAATCATCCACATACTCCTCCTCCTCATTATGATAGATTTCCCAATAGACTCCCAAGATATCTCCTCATGGTTCTCATTTGACTGCACCTCCACAATATCATTAACCCCCCATTTCATCCACAGCCAGTTTTCCCATATTCAGATTTCCCTCCATTCATTTACCTCATACAGAAACCCATCTATGGGTCCCCCACCCTCCACCAGTTCTCCCCACAACTTGCGCCCTCGCAGGCCAAGCCATATTACATTGGGGCACCTATTTCTGTATCTAGACACTTATCCCAACTTATTCTTTATTCATTCGGTAATTTTATAAAGTCGTTTTGATTCTAGCATTTACATAGTTTCTTGTTGTCTCCTTTTGCGACCTTCCTTTCCTAGCAAAGAAACCCCTACCACCCCTGGTTGGGGAATTCCTTTACATTTCACCCTTATTGACATCATCCATAAAACCTAAGTAGCCCACAGTCCAGGTACCACTGATCTCTAAGTTTGTCCACTTTGTCATGCCTCAGCACAATTTAAACCCATGTCTAGTTGTCCCCCTGATGCTAGATCCAGTTACATGGTTGTTTCCACTCATACTTCACATATATCCCCAACCAAGGACAGTTTGGAGTCTCATCTCATCTTGACTTTGTCCATGTATCTCATCAGTTCCTAAGCTCATCCATTGGATTTATACAATCCCTTTTCTTCTCAGAGTCGCATCTCCCTTTCTATTGACATCAACACAGTTTCCAGAAGGGTGACAATATCGTGACTTTCATGACCCTTACAATGAGGCATCTCAGATGGCACAGGGAGAACCATCCTTTCTCTTTGTTTTCATTGACCCCCAAAACATTCAACTTCAACACACTCTCATGTTATGGTGGGTTTGACTTTGTGACTATTGCATTTGTTTTGTACTAGCCGAAGACCTCTAAAATTCGTTGGGCCATCAATGCCCGTGAGCCATCGACACTCCTTCCACATGTCATCACATGTTTTCAGAGTATGTTCACCATCTGAATTTTCATCTTCCATTATCAAAAATTCCATGAAGGGAACTTCAGTTATCTACATCAGCATTCAGCTTCATTTACTATCTCACACATTTGAGTTACATGACATGAGCATGGGGCATGCCCGCCTCGTTTGTATACAATTTTTATTTTTTCACACCTCGCGAAAGGTTTGGGTCCCACAGGTTCCCCTCTCCCTCCAATGGGTCACTCTTGCAATTCCTCTCAACACTCTTTCTTACAATGGTACTCTTAGTAGAAGAAACATTGATGTATTTCGGCTATACATATGCTCCTAACCTCACACATCAGGGGGCATCTGTTATCACTAAAATTTCATCCGCAAATGTTTATAGGAATCCATCATCTCGAAACGCCTATTAGTTCATTCATGGCCCAAAAAATACATTTCCAAAGGGCACAAACTATACAACTAGTTATAAAATCAACATGTGCTCAGAATACAAAGGAAGTGTGTGCACATGCGCCAGACGAAAACGTTGGAAAGGTGCATATGCCCCCGATGCATGATTGTGTATGCAAAAATATGCCCACACCTAAGAACAACGCATATATGATTCTGGTCGACCTCCCACCCACTTCTGGTTCAGCTCCCAAGTCGATTTGACCTTCAAATCCGAATTGAATCCTAGTGGGGGGTTGGTCAAAGACCGAAGGGTGCCCTAAAGGCCCCATTGTTCACACTAAAGAATGGTTGGATAATGCCTCAAATATTTTCTATAAAAAGAGGCCATGGGTGCACTATATTTTCAAGAATCTATTTTTATTGTTATGCTACCTCTATTCTCCTACAAGGAACCTCTTTCCTTCTTCGAGCATACTAGCATCATTTCATTGAGCTATTCTCCTCACCTCTTGAGAGAATGAGCTTTGGATTTCTTCACCATTTCCTTTTTTAGTTTTCCACTTGTAAGAAGATATCTCACATAAGGGATTCAAGAGCCCTCCCTTGGAGGAAGAAGGGACCCATAAGCCTCCCTTTCTCTTTGGTGTTTTCCCACTAATACAATCTATCCATTGGTGGCATGAATATTGGTCAATTTATTGGTTGATTTTGGTTCTAATTTCCTTATGAACTTTAGTTTTGTTTCTTTAGTTGTTATTAGCTTAGGTGTTTTTTTATTTCATGTTATTGAGTCATTTGACTCATACACTAACTTTTGTCATGTTCAACTAACCCAAATGGACTTGCAAGTGTCCCTCTTTTTCTCATTCAAGTGACGAAAAGAATACAATAGGTGTATTCGGGATTTATACCTCTGGATCTGAATAAAATGGTTGTATCTTGGGAAAACGGAAACCTTTTTTAGTGAAATGAAAAGCATACCTAACTAAAAAAAGAACTTTGGATGCATTGGAACATTCCTCTCAGCCTAGAAATGTATCTAAATGGAAGAAAAAAATATGATGCAAGTCAGCTTCACGATCTCAATCTAGAATGAGAGATGGTCTTGAAGTGAGCTATGAAATGGTATTCTAACAGAGGATGAACAGCTTTAGTAACCACTCACACAACTAGATCAAATATGGAAACATTGACATTTTGGCATGGTAAGACCCCTACGAGGAAACATCCACAACCCCATCCAATGCAACCACTTGGAGCAATTTATTAATGCAAAAGAAAAATATTACATAGAGATTTTATAAGAGAGTTTCTCACAATTGATCATCGGCAAATGGCCCTCCATGGTCTTTAAATAGATATCATGGACCAATCGAGCGTTAAGACATAGATCAATGTAGCCATTAATATCGAGGAGAATATGAACCGTCAGATCACTCTATGTCGGAAACATATTGTGATCGTAGGATTTCCCAAGTACAAATGCATACTAATGCATATTAAAGAAACACACTAAGAAAAACACCTTTACCTAAGGAAACATTATACCAATTAGATCTTAACTAACTTCTAAGTGTCTAAATATCCTAACATAAATGACAGCCCAAACAAGATCGAATCTAATTAGGACTTTCTATCAGGCAAGATCCCTTACCTACTTGATAGGCCTTTTGGACCTGTCAATAGAAATGGCACTAGAAAGAGGGTCATTTAATTGAATGGATGCAAAGAAAATGAAAGTCCTTACCCATTATATTTCTCTCATAAACTCAACCCATGCTAGTGATTCTTATATAATTCATTCTGAACACGCTTCACGTCCTCTTTCATACTCTGTAAATACTCCCACTCAGGTCCCCACTCAACGAAGTTCTGCTCATCCTGAACCTATTACCTCACAACAACATAGATTTATTAGGGGAGAATGTGAAACCATTATTAGAGAATATCATGAACACATAGTCACAAGGAAGTGGAGTAGGCATACCACCCATCCCCCAATTGACTATTCACTACCCCATGGTCAATCAATCCCCCCAAGTGCAAACCCTTTCCTTGAAAATCCTTTCACCTTCCAGGAAAACCCAACCATCATGACTCTCAAATATCACTTGTCCCAAGATATACAAGGCATTTCAAAATATTCCAATTTAGAACTAGAGCATTTATTGCTTGTTGTTGGTGGTGGTACACCTCCCTCGTCACCTTAATCTCCACCTATGACACCAAGAAGTGAACCCGAAGAAAAATATGAGGAGAAAGAAGAATCAGAAAGTGAATTAGAAGGAGAAGAATAGCTATGTTTAGTTTTGTATAACCCTCAAACCATGGATGGAAACAACAAAAAAACCCCACCTTATCAACCTTGCTTAGTCCCTCATGTGGTTGCAATACCTATAAAACTCCATGACATGTCCAAGCATCCCAACAAATTTCTGCCCAAGTTTGACCCTGACCAAAAAGACTCTTTCGAAGACCACGTTAAAACAATTTTACTAGTGGTTAGACTCCTTCAAATTTAACACAAAGACGTTTCTTGTATGTTGTTCCCTTATACCTTTGAAAACAATGGTTCAACATAGTTCTTTTCTCTTGATGAAGCTTCAATCACTAGTTGGAGGATTTTTTAGAACATTTTTCATGAAAAGTTTGGGGAACACAAAACCCCAATAAAATTATTTCTAGACCTCTCAAGAATTAAAATGGAGTCCAAATAAAAAATAAATTATTTTAATCAACGCTTCATCACTTTATTGAAACGAATCCCTCAAGCTTCAAAACATGTTGAAGATGTCACCATCAAATTATATACTTCAGCCCCCAGCCCCTTCCCATGTCAATGGAAACGTTTTTCAAGAATGTTGAGAAAACTACCCTGGAAGAAACCTTCAAGGAATCCCTCAAAACTTAAAATAATATGTTGAGTTTGAAACGTATTCCTGGAATTGAATCCTCTAAAGATAAGATTAATTCCAAAACCAAATCATCTTCCTCTAAAACATGAGAAGAAAAGAAAGACACAGATTCTATGGATATGGAAGCTCTTCAAATAATTGTTAAGATGTTGTGTAATGAAATAATTAACCTTAGAAAAAAAAACGGAGAAGGCTCTTCTAATCCTATGAAATTTTTCAATTTTCAATCTAAGAAGGATAAGAATATTGATCCTACCAATAAAAAAAACTCCTCTTCTTTAGAAGGTATTAATATGGAATACATTGTCCAATCTCTCCAAGATTAAGAAAATGAAAAAAAATCTAATCCTAAATAAGAAGAAGTAGAGGGAACAAAACAACAAGGTCAATTCCAAGAGTTTGATGAATCAAATGAAAAAAAATTTAACTCATTTTGGGACATTTCTTACGGATTGGAATAAGGGGAGGATATAAAGGAATTATATATGTCCCAAAATTAAGTAACCAGTATAAGTGCAAGAAATACTACTTCCCATGATACACCTTCCCCTTCTAACCCTCCTAAAACAACATCCAATACCCAGAGGACCATTGATAAGGCTCCCATAAAAAGCCCTCCTTCTTCTCCTACATCAAAATTGGAATATGATTCCTTGGAAGATCTGAAGAGAACCAAAGATAATATTTCTTTGTTTGAACTTATGTAACATCCCCATATCTAGGAAAATTTCACTAACACTCTATGAGGTAATGTTTCCAAGAGTACCAAAGAAATCAACATGGGAACACAAAAGGAAGTAGGAAAAGTCGAGCAATCCATGGAAAATACAACTTCTAAAAGTCAATCAGTTATAAATGCATCTCTAACTAGCCAAAGATCAAGATCCACAACTCCTCCCCTTTTTCTCACTTTTGATATTTTTAAAAGAAATGTCCATAATTGTATGGTGGATTCATGTTCTTCTTATGTAATGTCTCTTAAGGTGTGTTGAAAACTCAATGTTAAACCAGAAGAGTCTGATATCCATATTATACAACTACATAGGACTAGAGTTAAGGTAATTGGAGAGTTGAATAATGTTTTGATCA
Source organism: Picea mariana (assembly GCA_032191745.1). NCBI lineage: Eukaryota > Viridiplantae > Streptophyta > Pinopsida > Pinales > Pinaceae > Picea > Picea mariana. The sequence continues at coordinate 121,536 of JASDQU010305574.1, read as the reverse complement.
GGATGTCATCTAACCCTAAGATACATCAAACTATTGACATCATAGTCATGGATATACCTGATACTTATGGTACACTTTCGAGTAGATATTAGTCCGCAATGCTTAAGGTATATTTCTCAACTGATTGGTCACACCTATGGCTACCCTATAATGGAAATCCAAATCAAATCAGAGTTGATAGAGAAATATATTTGAAACATGTGGTAACAGACCTGAATGACCCCAATGAACCTATCATGTTCAATCATTCCATTCTGGGAAATTACTCTTATGATTCATTTTTTGGGAACCACATAGCTGAGATTTATCCTCATGCAAAATCAAACACACAATCTGAAATCCTTCATTACACTCACATTGTTTAGCCTCACTGTAACATAGAAGATAAAACTGGCAATGATGTTGCACATACTAACATAGTATTTAGAGATAGATTAGATATTTTTTCTAACTTCATTAACCACACTAATTCAATAAATAAAGAGAATTGTGAGTCCATACCCAAAGTGAAGAGAGATCCCAATATGTGGACTTTATTTTTTGATGGATCGAATTCTTTTGAAGGTGAAGTTGTTGGTTGTATGCTAAAGGACCCTATTGGAAAGAAAAATTTAATAGATTGCAGACTTGATTTCCAATGCACAAATAAGACTATTGAGTATGAATCCCTTCTCGAGGGACTGATAAAAGAAGTGGACTTGGGAGCAAAGAAAATAAAGGTATTTTGTGATTCTAATATTTTCATAAGGCATGTAAGAAACACCATACATTTCCTCTCAAGTCATATTAAACATTACCATCAATAGGTATGGGAATTGATTAAATATTTTGATGCATTTAATATCAACCGTGTAACTCATTATTTGAACTATGAAAATGATATGTTAGCAAATGTAGCATTTATAATGATTCCATCAGAAGGAATATTGCCTAACATGTTTTCTGTGGAATTAATCTACAGGCCTTCAATCCCTGACAATGTGACCAATTGGAGAATTTTTTATGATGACTAACAAATTATCATCTTCTTACACCTCGAAGGTAACTTCAAATATTCTATAATCAATGAATGTCAACATGATCAAGAGATGAATGCATATGTTCCTGAAACAATAGACCAAACACCAGAGAAAAACAAGAACATCTCAGTCAATAATATCCCCAAGAGCATGGTAAGGCTAGAGAAACTATATAAAATCCAGGAAAAATTCAAGAAGGTAACAAACTACAATACCAATAGCTCATCATTGCATTTTGAAGTGGTAAATCTAGGAACAAACGACAGACCTCAAAATATCAATCTTGGAAATAATTTCTCCTTAACGGAGAGGTAGGCCTTCATTAACCTATTCAAATAATACAAATATATATTTTCTTGGACGTATGATGACCTCAATACCTATGACACCAAGATCATCCAACATATCATTCCTATGAAGCCTCAAACAAATCCTTTTCAGTTGAAATTGAGGAAAATTCACCCCTGCTTGGAGCCACAACTAAAAGTAGACTTAAACAAACTTTTAGCAAAAAGAGTAATATTCCCAGTTAGGCATACATAATGGATTTCCAATATTGTGTCTGTAAGGAAGAAAAATGGAGACATAAGACTTTGTGTCGATTTTATAAATTTGAATAAAGCTTCAGAGAAAGATGATTATCCTATTCCACCCATGGAACAAATTATACAATGTGTATCTGGTTCAGAAATTCTTTGGTTACTATATAGTATTTCTGGTTATAACCAGGTCCTATTTGCCCCCATTATGATCAATTAAAAACTACATTTCGAACAAAATGGGTAACTTATGTTTACAATAAAATGCCTTTCGGAATAATCAATGTAGGAGAAACATATTAGAGAGACATGTATATATCTTTCATGGGATTAACTGGAGACTATGTAGTAGTATACCTAGATGATGTCACAGTTTTCTCCAAGGAAAAGAAAGATCATATAACTCATTTGTGAAGAGTGTTCAACAGATGCAGGAGATATGGTATATCTAATATCACTCAACCCAAAGAAATATGTGTTTGTTGTTGATGAAGGTAGGTTGTTGGGATTCATTGTATACAAAAAAGCTATAATGACTGAATATGAGAGGACTAAATCCATCTCAAAAATACCTCCTCCCTATAACAAGAAGTCTATAAAATCCTTCCTCATGAAAATTAACTTTGTAAGGATATTTGTTCCCATATTTGTTGAAACTTTCAAACCTATCCAAGACATGATAAAGAAGGATGCAGAGTTCAAATGGGGTCCCAAGGAGAAATCTTATTTCAAGAAAAGCAAAGCAGAGATAATGCAAGATCCAACGTTGATGAGTTCTCACTTCAACAAAGATTCTATACTTTACACATTTGCCTCTGACATTACATTTGCAGTTTTCTTAACATAGAGGAATCAAGAAAGAAATGAATATCTCATTTCATTTATGAGTTCAATACTGGAAGGATAAGAGTTAGACTATCCCAAAATAGATAATAAAAAAAAAAACTATGTTGTCTTTAAGGTGGTAAAGAATTTCAAACCTTACTTAATAATGTCCAAAAACAAGGTAATTTATCCTTATCATGTTGTAAGAAACCTCTTATTATATAAGGATCTGGGAGAGAAAAGGACTAATTGGACAACATCCCTGGAAGAATATGACCTCAAAATTAAGCCTACTAAAATTGTCAAGAGGAAAGAGCAGTGTAAATTTGCAGTTGAATCAACACATGAAAGAGCAGAAGAAGATGAACTTTATCAAGACCAATTTTTTTTTGAAAAGGAATTCTGTTATATCCATGTTAACAGTGACTAGTGGTAATATGAGATGAAGTATTATCTAACCCGTGGGTCAACTCCACGTTATATAGAACCAAAGAAAAAGAGAGCTCTAAAACTTAAGTCAGCTCAATACCAACTCATCTAGGGAATGCTATGCAGAAGAAATAATGATGTTTCTTACTTGCGATGTCTTGAGAAGGAGGATGTTGATAAGTTTTTTTGTAGTCTAGGGAAACGTAGGGAGATTTACCTGTTTTCCTTACATAAGTAGCATAGAATACATAGACACACACACACACACACATATATAGAAAAACACATACACAAGTAGTGAGAGCCCAAAGATATGTATTTATTAAAGGATATAGTAATGTAGTACAATGTATACAATATCTCACACAAAGTTATCGAAGTCTCTTTGTACTTTTCTATTAATATTCCTATATGCCTCATTACCAGGAAGTTGTAACTACTTAACTTACTAGGTTGGTCGGTTAGAAGATACTTCAATCGACTTACATTTCTGACTACCACAGTTAACCAACCATTTCTTAGTCGACTGGTGGGTCTAGTCGACAAAGTCGAATAGCCCCTACAACATCGCCCCCCACCTCAATTCCTTTCTTGTCTCGAGAAAGAGGGGAGAATAAAAAATCAACTCTACAAAACTTGCTTACAATATTGAGAAGTAGAAGACAGAAAGAGGAAGAAAAGTTGAAGTATAAGAAGACAAAATTTCCATCTGCTTGACTGACTTAAGGTGTTGCATCTGACTGATCTTCTTCACTTGGAATTCCATCACTGGTTTAGTCGATTGTGTCATCTTTTCTATGGAGCTGAAGTGTTGATCACATTTCTATGCTTGTTGGATCGAATATGTTTTCTTCTTGTAAGCATGACATTCCATTTGTGTCACTTCCGAATTGAATGAAGTCCTTATTTTGAGATCATCCCTCATTTTTAGTCCACAGTAATTTTTTCTCACATAAAAGTGTTACTTGAAATGCTCCTTTGACATTTTATTTCCACACTCTCTTCAATTAATTTGAACTAGACTGTTGTTTCCCTCGCCATTCGTTTGTATGATAGTCGAATGCTCTATTTCCTCTAAGAGTTTATCGGTTGAAGTCGTAGTGGAGCATTTCTTCCTTTATGATATGGATTTTCTTCTTCTGATGTCTTTCACCAAGATGGTTGATCCACTTCATATTTATGAAGGTCTAGTTTTGGGGGGTCATCGTCTGTTGAATTCTTTGACCCCATGGTCTATGTTTTATAACTTAACTCTTTGCAAAGTGGTTATTATTCATTATTGAGATCTATTATATAGAGTTGTGGCATGGAAGGTAATTGGAGTGATGGTGAGTTATTTCATATGTGATTCAATCTCTAAAGATATGTAAGTTCATGATTTATGGTGTTCGTTGTCCTTTATGTTCAAATCGAATATCATTGGTATGAGTATAGCTGCTTTGTTGTACACTTATAAATCCTTGTTGTCTTTTGAATAGATATTATTTGTCACAATTGGATGTTTTTCAAGTGTGTGAGTTGCAATTATTATTGTTAAATAATTAGAGAACTTCCAGTGAGTGTGAATCCATGTTAGTGCTGAAATGGAACTCGTGTGATCCCTGTTAGGCATTACTCATGGCAGTTCCTGAATGATTGTTCGTACATGTCAAGAGAATCTATGGATTGTTGTGGAATGATCTTTTGCCTTGGTCAATAATGTGTTTGTTACTCTCATCGGTCATTTATTGATACAAAATGAATGCGCCTTTTGTACGCTCGTCGATGTTTCCTTGGTCAGTATTTTCCTGAGCTCGACTGACGTGATATCCTCTATTAATGTGTAGTTGATATATGGTTCATCTGACTATTTTTCTTAAATCATCAGTTTTTTTTTTTTTTTTTTTCNCTTAGTAGATGTTCTTGGCGACTTATGTTCTCATCCATATTGCTATGCCTTACTCTGTCTGTATGATATTGTTGGTTCCTACATTCGCTTGATCCATACTTGATAAATGTTTATCTGTCCTGAGCACTTGGTTGTCTTTTCATATTTCAGGTGATGGAGTGGTATGTCGATCATGTCCTCTCCTTCTTTTTCTCGAGCTTGACCAAGGACTTCTTCCTCTTTCCATCATCATTCTTTATTTCTTTCTCTTTAATGATTTGATGGATCTTTAATACTTAAATTTTCTTTGATAGTTTCCTATACCTGAATTTTTTATAACCGAATTTTGTTTATAAAACTAAGCATGGTTTATTTTCATAAGTACATGATTATTCAATATTGTTCTGATTCCAACCAAAATGTCGAATTTACATCTTTGTTGGCATTTCCCTGCTATATTTTGCCAACGGGGTTCTTATCCTTCAAGGGTGATACTTTTTTAGACGGGCACCATTAATTAATGTTTTGAATGGGTGCCCCAATAGTGTTCTGAGTTGGACTTCTCTGGTTGGTCGAATATCTTCGACAACATACAACCCAAGCCATGTTGTCTTTAGTTTTCTTGGTTTACCTTTTATACAATTTTCATACATCAAAACTAAATCTCCATTTTTTATAACTTTTGTATTTATATGTCAATCATGCCATTCTTTTTGATGTTTCTTCTGGACCTCTTTATGATGAATTTTGATTAGTCTTCCTTCCTCCATCTTGTTCAATTGGTATAGTCATTCCTTCATAATTTTATTGTTATCAATTTTTTCTACTACTGCAACCCTGTCGTAGTTGGTCCAGAAGTGCAAGGGGATAACATCTTATTGTCCATAGATGAGATTGAATGGAGACTGAAATGTCGATCACTTATATGCTAATCTATATTCCCATAGAGCTGCATGAATATTTTTGTCCCAAACCTCTTTATTGATCTTGAAAATATTTGTAATTCCTTTATGTAATGTTTTGTTAAAATATTCGATCGCCTCGTTTTCTTGTGGATGATAGGTTGTCGTTCATCTTTTGTATATAAAAAATTTCACTAGTGTGATTTTAATTTTTTCATTCACAAAGTGTGTGCCCTAGTCACTAATTAGTGTAAGAGGATAGATGAACCTTGTGATTATATTCTCATAGATGAATTTTGTTGTGACCTATTTGGTACATGATTCGAATGGATTAGATTCCACCCACTTAGTCACATATTCTACAAAATTTATGAAATACTTAACATCGGTTCTTCTTTCCCTCTATGGAAAGGGCCCAACAAAGTCGATGGCCTAGATTTCAAATGATCGATTATAATTTACTGAACTAAGAGTCACTTTGTTTTTCCACATAGGTCACCAAATCCTTTGACAACTATCGCATGTTCTAACTTGATCCTGAAAGTATTTATGTAGAGTCGGCCACCACAGGCCTACTTGTAGTATCTTTCTGACTATCATGTCATCCTAGAAGTGACCTTTAGTTGGACTTGCATGAGCCTCATTAATTATGTCTTCCCTTTCATGTTCAAGAATGCATCTCCTTATAACATCATTGATTCCCATTTTGCATAATACCCATTTATGATTGTAAAAGGTGCATCTTTCAAGCCTAGCACTTTATTTTTGCTTGTCGAAAGATCTTCTGAAGTCTTTCCTTCTTCTAACAAATTTGTTATATATTCTAAATCCTTAGGAGAAACATTTACTTGGAATAAGTCTACATCTAGGAGGTCATCGTCAATGCTTGATGATATTCTCTCATTTCAAGTTGTGACAGGTGGTTGGGTGAGATTTTTTATTTTATAGGTCATATGATTACGTCAAATTCAAACTCCTAAAATAGAAGTAACTAATGGTAAATATTGCTTTGGTGGACCGGTTTATTAACCAAATATTTCAATGCTTGATGGACTGTAAAAAATGTGAATGGATTGGCAAGTAAGTAGTGACGAAATTTTTTTAGAGCGGATATCATTGATAAGGCTTCCCTTTCAGTGGTCAAAAAGTTTCTTTATCCTTTGTTCAATTTTCAACTTGTGTATGTGTTTGGACCTGTCAATAGAAATGGCGCTGGAAAGAGGGCCATTTAATTGAATGGTTGCAAAGAAAACGCAAATCCTTACCCATTATATTTCTCTCATTAACTCAACCCATGCTATTGATTGTCATATAAATAATATTGAACAAGCTTCGCATCCTCTTTCATACTCTGTAAATACTCCCGCTCAGGTCCCCACTCAGTGAGGTTCTTGTCATTCCGAACCTATTATACCATGGCATCGTAGATTTATTTGAAGAGAATGTGAAACCATTATTAGAGAATCTCATGAACACACAGTCACAAAGAAGTGGAGTAGGCATACCACCCAACCCCCAATTGACTACTCACTACCCCATGGTCAATCAAGGCCCCCAAGTGCAAACCCTTTCCCTTAAAATCCTTTCACCTTCCATGAAAACCCAACCATCAGGACTCTCAAATATCACTTGTCCCAAGATCTACGAGGCATTTCAAAATCTTCCAATTTAGAACTAGATCATTTCTTCCTTGTTTTTGGTGGTGGTACACCTCCCTCGTCACCTTAATATCCACCTATGACACCAAGAAGTGAACCCAAAGAAAAATATGAGGAGAAAGAAGAATCAGAAAGTGAATCAGAAGGAGAAGAATATCTATGTTTAGTTTTGTATAACCCTCAAACCATGGATGGAAACAACCAAAACCCCCCACCTTATCAACCTCTCTTAGTCCCTCGTGTGGTTGCAATACCTAGAAAACTCCATGACATCCTGAAACATCCCAACAAATTTCTGCCCAAGTTCAACCCTAACAAAAAAGACTCTTTCAAAGACCACGTCAAAAGAATTTTACTGGTGGTTAGACTCCATAAAATTCAACACAAAGACATTGCTTGGATGTTGTTCCCTTATACCTTTTAAAACAATGTTTCAACATGGTTCTTTTCTCTGGATGAAGCTTCAATCACTATTTGGAGGATTTTTTAGAACATTTTTCATGAAAAGTTTGGGGAACACAAAACCCCAGTAACATTATTTCTTGACCTCACAAGAATTAAAATGGAGTCTAAAGAAAAAAATAATTATTTTAATCAATGCTTCATCACTTTATTGAAACAAATCCCTAAAGATTCAAAACATGTTGAATATGTCACCATCGAATTATATACTTCAGCCCCCGGCCCCTTCCCATGTCAATGGAAATGTTTGTCAAGAATTTTGACAAAACTACCATGGAAGCAACCTTCAAAAAAACCCTCAAAGCTGAAAATAATATGTCGAGTTTGAAAGGTATTCCTAGAGTTGAATCCTCTAAAGATAACATTGATTCCAAAACCAAATCATCTTCCACTAAAACCTTAGAAGATAAGAAAGACATGGATTCTATGGATATGGAAGCTCTTCAAATAATTGCTAAGAATTTGTGCAATGAAATAATTAACTTTAAAAAAAAACCTGGGGGAAGGCTCTTCTAATCGTCAGAAATTTTTCAAGTTTCAATATAAGAAGGACAAGAATATTCCTCTTACCAACAAAACAAAATCCTCTTCTTTAGAAGGTATTAATATGGAATACATTTTCCAATCTCTCCAAGCTTAAGAAAACAAAAACAAATCTAATCCTAAATAAGAAGAAGTAGAGGGAACCAAGCAACAAGGTCAATTCCTAGAGGCCGATGAATCAAATGAAAAACAATTTAACTCATTTTGGGACATTTCTCATGGATTGGAATAAGGGGAGGATATAAAGGAAGTACATATGTCCCAAAATGAAGTAACCACTAGAAGTGAAACAAAGACTACTTCCCATGATACCCCTTCCCCTTCTAACCCTCCTAAAACAACATCCAATACCTAGAGGACCATTGATAAGGCTCCCATACAAAACCCTCCTTCTTCTCCTACATCAGAATTGGAATATGATTCCATGGAATATCTGAAGAGAACCAAAAAGAATCTTTCTTTTCTTGAACTTATGGAGCATCCCCATATCTAGGAAAATTTCATTAAAACTCTACAAGGTAATGTTTCAAAGAGTACCAAAGAAATCAACATGGGAACAAAAAAGGGAGAAGGAAAATTTGAGCAATCCATGGACAATACAACACCTAAAAGTCAATCAGTTATAAATGCATCTCTAACTAGCTAGAGATGAAGATCCACCACTCCTCCCCTTTCTATCACTTTTGGTATTTTTAATAGAAATGTCCATAACTGTATGGTGGATTCGTGTTATTCTTATGTAATGTCTCTTAAGGTGTGCCAAAAACTCAATGTTAAACTAGAAGAGTCTGATATCGAGATTATATAGCTACATAGGACTAGAGTTAAGGTAATTGGAGAGTTGAATAATGTTTTGATTAGGATGTCATCTAACCTTAAGATACATCAAACTATTGACATCATAGTCGTAGATATACTTGATACTTATTGTATGCTTCTGAGCAGATATTAGTCTGCAATGCTTAAGGTATATTTCTCAACTCATTGGTCACATCTATCTCTACCCTATAATGGAAATCAAAATCAAATCAGAGTTGACAGAGAAAGATATCTGAAACATGTGGTAACAGACATGAATGACCCTAATGAACCTATCATGTTCAATCAATCCATTCTAGGCAATTACTCTTATGATTCATTTTTTGGGAACCACATAGATGAGATTTATCCTCGTGAGGAATCAAGCACACAATCTGAAATCCTTCATTACACTCACTTTTTTTAGCCTCACTGTAACATAGAAGATAAAATTGACAATGATGTTGCACATACTAACATAGTATTTAGATATAGCTTGGATATTTTTTCTAACTTTATTAACCACACTAATTCAAAAAATAAAGATAATTGTGAGTTCATACACAAACTAAAGAGAGATCCCAATATGTGGACTTTATTTTTTGATGGATCCAAGTCTCTTGAAGGTGAAGGTGTTGGTTGTATGCTAAAGGAACCTATTGGAAATAAAAATTTAATACATTGCATACTTGAGTTCCAATGCACAAATAATACTATTGAGTATGAATCCCTTCTCCTAGGAATGAGAAAAGAAGTGGACTTGGGAGCAAAGAAAATAAAGGTATTTTGTGATTCTAATATTTTCATAAGGCACGTAAGAAACACCATACATTTCCTCTCAAGTCATCTTAAACAATACCAGCAAGAGGTACAGGAATTGATTAAATATTTTGATGCATTTAATATCAACCATGTTCCTCATTATTTGAAATATGAAATTTATCTGTTAGCAAACGTAGCATCTAGAATGATTCCATCAAAAGGAATATTGCCTAACATGTTTTCTGTGGAATTACTCTAAAGGCCTTCAATCCTTGACAATGTGACCAATTGGAGAGTTTTTTATGATGACCAAAAGATTATCATCTTCTTACACCTAGAAGGTAACTCCAAATATTCCATAATCAATGAAGGTCAACATGATCAAGAGATGAATCTAGATGTTACTGACACAATAGACCAAACACCAGAGAAAAACAAGAGCAACTCAGTCAATAATATCCCCAAGAGCATGGCAAGGCTAGAGAAACTATATGAAATCCAAGAAAAATTCAAGAAGGTAACAAACTACAATATCAATAGCTCATCATTTCATTTTTAAGTGGTAAATCTAGGAACAAACGACATACCTCAAAATCTCAATCTTGGAAATAATTTCTCCTTAATGGAGAGGTAGGCCTTCATTAACCTATTCAAATAATACAAAGATATATTTTCTTAGACGTATGATGACCTCAATACCTATGACACCAAGATCATCCAACATATCATTCCTATGAAGCCTCAAACAAATCCTTTTCAGCTGAAATTGAGGAAAATTCACCCCTACTTGGAGCCACAACTAAAGCAGACTTAAACAAACTTTTAGCAAAAAGAGTAATATTCCCAGTTAGGCATAGACAATGGATTTCCAATATTGTGTCTATAAGGAAGAAAAATGGAAACATAAAACTCTGTGTCAATTTTATAAATTTGAATAAAGATTCAAGGAAAGATGGTTATCGTATTCCACCCATTGAACAAATTATACAATGTGTATCTGGTTAGAAAATTATTTGGTTACTATATGGTTTTTTTGGTTATAACAAGGTCCTAGTTTCCCATTATGATCAATTAAAAACTACATTCTGAACAAAATGGGTAACTTCTGTTTACAATAAAATGCCGTTCAGAATAATCAATGTAGGAGAAAATATTTAGAGAGACATGTATATAGCTTTCAGGGGATTAATTGGAGACTATGTAGTAGTATACCTAGATGATGTCATGGTTTTCTCCAAGGATAAGAAATATCATATAACTTATTTGTGAAGAGTGTTCAATAGATGCAGGAGATATGGTATATCACTCAACCCAAAGAAATATGTGTTTGTTGTTGATGAAGGTAGGCTATTGGGATTCATTGTATACAAAAAACGCATAATGATTGAACCTAAGAGGACTGAATCCATCTCAAAAATATCTCCTCCCTATAATAAGAAGTCTATGCAATCCTTCCTCAGAAAAATTAACTTTGTAAGGATATTTGTCCCCATTTTTGTTGAAACTTTCAAACCTATCCAAGACATGATAAAGGAGGACACGGAGTTCAAATGGGGTCCCATGGAGAAAGCTCATTTAGAGAAAATCAAAGCGGATATAATGCAAGATCCAACATTGATGAGTTTTGACTTCAACAAAGATTCTATACTTTACACATTTGGCTCTGACATTACATTTGCAGTTTTCATAACATAGAAGAATCAATAAGGAAATGAATGTCATTTCATTTATGAGTTCAATACTGCAAGGATAAGAGTTAGATTATCCCAAAATAGATAAAAAAAAAACCTATGTTGTCTTTAAGATGGTAAATAATTTCAAACCTTACTTAATAAAGTCTAAACAAAAAGTAATTTCTCCTTACCATGGTGTAAGAAACCTCTTAGTATAGAAGGATCTGGGAGAGAAAAGGACTAATTTGATAACATCCCTGCAAGAATATGACCTCAAAATTAAGAATACTAAAATTGTCAAGGGGAAAGGGCTGTGTAAATTTGCAGTTGAATCAACACATGAAAGAGCGGAAGAAGATGAACTTTATCGAGAAAAACAAAAAATTGAAAAGGAAGTTTGTTATATCCATGTTAACAGTGACCTGTGGTAATATGAGATGAAGTACTATCTAACCCATGTGTCATCTCCACATTATATAGAACCAAAGAAAAAGAGAGCTCTCAAATTTAAGTCATCTCAATACCAACTCATCTAGGGAATGCTATGCAGAAGAAATAATGATGTTTTTTACTTGAGATGTCTTGAGAAGGAGGATGTTGATAAGGCTTGTTGAATTCTAGGGGAAAGTAGGGAGAGTTACCATTATTCCTTACATAAGTAGCATAGAATACACACACAAACATATATATATAGAAAAACACATACACAAGTAGTGAGAGCCCAAATATATGTATTTATTAAAGGATATACTAATGTAGTACAATGTATACAATATCTCACACAAATTTATCGAAGTCTCTTTTTACTTTTCTATTTATATTCCTATATGCCTCATTACCAGGAAGTTGTAACTACTTAACTTACTGGGTTGTTTGGTTAGCAAATACTTCGATCGACTTACATTTCCAACTACCACATTCAACCAACTATTTCTTAGTCGACTGACGGGTCTAGTCAACAAATTTGAATATCCCCTACAACATCTCCCCCCACCTCAATTCCTTTATTGTCTCGAGAAAGTGGGGAGAATAAAAAATCAACTCTACAAAACTTGATTACAATATTGAGAGGTAGAAGATGGAAAGAGGAAGAAAAGTTGAAGTATAAGAAGACAAAATTTCCATCTTCTTGACCAACTTAAGGTGTTGCATTCGACTGATCTTCTTCACTTGGAATTCCATCACTGGATTAGTCGATTGTGTCATCTTTTCTATGGAACTGAAGTGTTGATCACATATCTATGCTTGTTGGATCGAATATGTTGTCTGCTTGTAAGCAAGACATTCCCTTTGTGTCACTTCTGAATTGACTGAAGTCGTTATTTTGAAAGCATCCCTCATTTTTAGTCCACAATAATTTCTTCTCACATAAAAGTGTTACTTGAAACACTCTTTTGACATTTTCTTTCCACACTCTCTTCAATTAATTTTAACTAGATTGTGGTTTCCCACACCATTCATTTGTATGATTGTATAATGCTCTATTTCCTCTAAGAGATGATCGGTTGAAGTCGTAGTGGAGCATTTTTTCCTTTATGATATGGTGATTTTCTTCTTTTGACATATTTCACCAAGATGGCTGATCCACTTCATATTTCTAAAGTTTTGGTTTTGGGGGGTCATCATCTACTGAATTCTTTGACCCCATGGTCTATGTTTTATAATTTAACTCTTTGCAAAGTGGTTATTTTTCATTATTGAACTCTATTATATAGAGTTGTGACATGGAAGGTAATCTGACTGATGGTGAGTTATTTCATACATGATTCAATCTATAAATATATGTAAGTGCATGGTTGATGACGTTTGAGGTCCTTTATGCTCAAATCGAATATCATTGGTATGAGCATAACTGCTTTGTTGTACACTTATAAATCCTTGTTGTCTTTTGAATAGATATTGTTTGTCCCAATTGGATGATTTTCAAGTGTGTGAGTTGCAATTATGATTTTTAAATAATTAGATAACTTCCAGTGAGTGGGAATCCATGTCAGTGTTGAAGTGGAACTCGTGTGAGCGCCGTTACGCATTACTCATGGTAGTTCCCAAATGATTATTCGTACATGTCAAGAGAATCTGTGGATTGTTGCCGAACGATCTTCTACCTTGGTCAATAATGTGTTTGTTACTCTCATCGGTCCTTTATTGATACAAAATGAATGCATATTTTGTACACTCGTTGATGTTTCAACAACCTACAACCCAAGCCATGTTGTCTATAGTTTTCTTGGTTTACCTTTTATACAATTGTCATACATCAAAACTAAATCTCCATTTTTATAACTTTTTTCTTTATATGTCAATCGTGCCATGTTTTCTGATGTTGCTTCTGGACCTATTTATGATGCATTGTGATTAGTATTCCTTCCTCCATCTTGTTCAATTGGTATAGTCATTCATTAATACTTTTACTATTATCAATTTTTTCTACAGCTGCAACCCTGTCGGAGTTGGTCCAAAAATGCAAGGGGATAACATCTTCTTGTCCATAGAGGAGATTGAATGGAGTCTGAAATGTCGATCACTTATATGTTAATCTATATTCCCATAGAACTGTATGAATCTTTTCATCCCATTCCTTTGTATTGATGCTGAAAATATTTGTAAGTCCTTTATGTAATGTTTTGTTAAAATATTTGAC
>JASDQU010305574.1:52685-71509 GCA_032191745.1 Picea mariana | reverse complement strand
GCTCGGTAACTGAACCCTTTTGCTTGAGATTTATCAATTGGCTAAAGAAGGTATTGCTCCTTGTATCCTCATAGTGTGCTATCATTTATTCTATGAAAATTGTCCAATTGACGAGTGATTTGCAAGAACAAAGACATCGATACCATACAAATTGATTAGGTTCTAAATATAAAGAAGCAATTCGTACCTTTTGTGTATGTGGCACATTATGGAGATCAAAGAATTGCTCCATCTAAAGTATCCATGTGATTGGGTTCTTGCCATCAAACTTCCTCATATCAATCTTAGGAACGTGGTTGGTATTCAAACCAAAGTTGGAGTTTCTCCATTATTGATTCACCTTCCTTGTGTCCTCATCAAGAATTTCATGGGATGCATTTTCACTTTCAGGTGTCTTCTCTGTTACGAAATTTTTCAATACTTCCATGATCTCCCCTTTTAATCCCTCTATCATCTCTTGTAGTTCATCTTTTGTTACTATCTTATTTTGTAAATCATTTGTGTACCTACACACTCCTTCACCTTCATCAAGATTCCAAGTAGGATTTTCTGGAGGCTTATTGGGTGTATAAGTTCCCTTTTTGGGTGGCATGTTGGCCAAGTATCACTTTTGAACCTTGATTTTGAGGTGGTTCTGGTAGACAATATTTCTTCTATTGCCTCTCCCAAGTTTTGGCCCTTATGGGTATGAAACTTTATTTTATGTAGTTCTATGATATTGCTTCTCTGCAATGCCATAGGTCTGATCAAAATTGGATCTGCCAAGTGGAATTTACGGTAACTTCCCCACAACTTGTCGATTTTTGTCCTTTCCAGGAGATCTCACTTGTATAGCGTGCCCCGCACAAAATAATTGAAATAAAATTTTGAAACTCCCACCAGAAATACTACACGCTGTCCACAATCCAATGAAACAAGTCCCACTTAATTTGGATACTCTAGGAAGAAGTTATGATTGTTTTACCTGGAACACCTTCTTGAGACTAGTCAATATGACTAGTCAGATACCCTATATTGCACATGCTGTGTCTACAAATTTAAGATGACCCAGAAGCTTAAATTTTTACCAAATATACCTTACTAATTTATGTAAATATCCTCTAGAGTTCAGGGTCTGAAACGTTATAGAAAAGTTTTTATAGAGAAAATTTTGCAATGAATCTGTTCTGGATGATTCCATAACCCTATCTTGTACAGGTTGTCTCTCCGAAAGTATAATGCCTCGGGAGCTGAATTTTGAACCCAAAGTATCTTGATCCATCTACTAAATATCATTGAAGCCATTCCTTATGGAACATTGCAGAAAACAAGTTATAGCAAAAATTCCAAGGTGTCTCAGATGTAGCAGCGAAACCCCAAGACCTTGAGCTTTGATACCATATGTTAAGAACCAAATATCAATATATCATAGAAAAACCTCAAAAAAAGCAGTCAATGCCTTGAAAAAGATATAATTTCAGATAATAAGCCTCNATAATTACAACTAATGGCCTAAAGCTGACATAAATATAATAACATTACTAATATAATATGCCCCAATTAAGGGGTAGTGAGCCAATGTTAGGGCTTAACATCTAAATTCTTTTTATTCATATCCACATTCCATTCTTTCATATTCACCTCTCATGCCACTTGGAAGATGCATTCTCTTGAGGACTTTACCGAATCCATAACACAAGAGAAAACCAAGCTCATCAACATGGGCACAATTAAAGGCCCACGGGTGCATGCACTCACTGTGCAAGATGGCATCCACAAATATCATAAATCTAAATACTAGTAGTCCTTACATAAGAAGCATAGAAGATACATACATATAGATATAGACAAAGACATACATAAGTAGTGAGAGCCCAAAGATCTGTATTTATTAAAGGATATAGCAATGTAGTACAATGTATATAATCTCTCACACAAAGATATCGAATTCTCTCTATTATTTTCTATTTATATTCCTATATGTCTTGTTACTAGGAAGTTGTAACTACTTAACTTCCTGGGTCAGTCAGTTAGCAGATACTTCAACTGACTTACATTTTTGACTACCACAGTCGACTGGCAGGTCTAGTCGACAGATTCGACTAGCCTCTACAACAAGGTCCTATATGAAAATCATGATGGACCTGTTGGAGGACAATTTGGAGGAGACACTACAACTCATGAAGTACATAGAGTAAGCTACTGTTGGCCTACCCTATTCAAGGACTCTCACGTATATTATAGGAAATGCCAGGAATGCCAAAAGTCAGCTGGAAAAGAAAGAAAGTTGGTTTTTCCCCTTCAACCGATCACTATTGAACACCCATTCCAACCATGGGGTTTATATGTGATACGGGAAATCAATCGCAATTCCTCTCAATTGCACAAGTACAACATAACATCAAAAGACTATTTAACCATATAGACTAAGGAAATCCATTTGAATATTGTCAATGAAAATCAAGTGATATTTTTCCTTGAAACCTTCATTATGACCATATTTGGTGTTCCTGAAGATTTGTTTTTGATAATGCAAAATAATTTTTTTATTTGAAATTAACTAAAGATGCTTTTGAACAAAACATTAAATTCAAATATTCAACTAAATATCATCCCCAATGGAATACAATAACATAATCCACCAATAAGAATATAATCAAGATCCTTACAAGAACTGTCATTAATCACCAAAGAAATTGGCATTCAATCCTCCCTGATGATTTATGGGTTGATAGGGTAACACCTAAATCCTCTATGGGTAATTCCCCCTTTTTCTTGGTATATGGGAAAGAATCATTTTTTCCTACACACACCTTTTTTCCTTCATTATAGCTTGCTCAATCTATTCAAGACAAAGAGTTCCCAATAATGCAACAAAGGTTGAACATGCTTTTGAAACTTGAAGAAGAAAGGAAAAAAGCTAAAAGAAACTTAATGAAGAATCAAGAAGTAATTAAAATATGGTTTGATAAGTCATGTATAGGAAATAAGGACTTCTAAGAGGGTGATATTATCCTTAAGTGGGATAAATAAAATGAAATGAAAGGAAAAAAAATGAAATTTCAAAAACTCTGGTTAGGTCCATATCAAATTCACCAGAAAATTGGATCAGGAACTTCTTAACTCAAGACGTTGGAGGGAGACATGGAGGATCTCCCTATCAACAAAAAAATGATTAAATGATACTTATCCTAATAACCTAAGGTGATGTAGTATTGTACATAGTAGGTTTTTCGTCTCTAATAACCTAAGGTGATGAACTTCCAACTAAAGTTTTTGCAAGATATTAATCACTACTACCCAACTAGCTATTTATTCATAAGATTAATCTTTATGAATAATTTATGAAATTTGTTTGAGGAAAAATCCACCAAGGACATGTGATACATTGATTAATACCCTTTTGATCTCCCTCATAGGGAGTATATTCAACTCTATCATTGTAAACCTTTCTATAATGATGCACCCAAAAGTATCTATCCATATGATCCCGCTCTAACATCATCATCCCGCCTCTAACATCGTCACCCTGCCCCCCTCTCCGAAGTGATATGATATTACCCTTCCATCCAATTCTTCTGATGACAACACTTCTTCAATTTTGTTAGCACCAGAAGTCACCCCTGGATTTTGGCAGAGGTAAGCCTGATACCCATCAGAGTTTTATGTCACAATGAATAAATTTAAAGGTGGTCTAATGGATGCAGACTCAGGATTATATCACTTTAACTCAAAAAACTGGGTCGGAAAGCATAATTAATTGAGGTCTTGGTCTAGCTTCAGTCAATAAGTTTGGTATAGTGGTGATTAGGGGGAACAACTTGAGAAGAGTGAAAATATCTATTAGGGACATCCGATCATCCAATAGCCTAAGGAGGAAAAGCTTCAAATTCAAGATCCTCTCTAATTCACAACTTCAGAGAACTGAAAATGCTATAACAACTCTGCAATTGATCATACATTACAAAGGAGTCACAACAACTCAGCTAGAACATCCATGCCTGAGATCTCAGCATCAGAGGGAAGAGAAAACACGAGAAGATGATTAAAACTGGTGGCGATGTTACTATGATCAAACATACATCACATAAATGTAACTACCCTCGACTGGATCGCCCATGCCCAAGTGTTTTAACACAATTGCTACAAAGAGATGAAGGGAAGTTGACTTACATTAAATAAGAAGTCTCAAATACAGATACATAACCAGAAGCTAGAGGCTTTACTAAAACTTTACAATACGAGAGCTTTGCTCTACCATCGACACTTACAAAATATAATAACTAAGTATATATACTCAAAGCAACTGGCTCCCTACAAAACCACATTACAGTCACTTACCCAAGGCTTGACATATAATACTTCTCCTATTAGGCTGCACTTACAATCTTCTGTCAGACGCGATCTTGGATCGGTATGGCTTTGGCAGGGAAATTCATCCACAAGGGTACCACAGGCTTATCGTTCCAGAACCTCCATGCCTTCCATTTATGTGGTGAAATGAGGTTTCAACCACCTTATTTATTATGATTATCTACCTTTATTGATATCAAGATGAGGCCTGAAGCCTATGAATGTTCCAGGTGAACTCATAGTCCTTTTCAATCAATTCTAGCACCTTGAGGATAGGCCGCTATTCTCTTGTGGCCACTCGAGCACTTTGATCTTCTACACACCACCTTTCCATAGCCCCACATGACCGCAGGTTGTGACCTTGTACTTAGCCAAATGGGATTTTGGGACTTCACATATCAGGAGCTCTCACTCCTTTTGATTCAAAATGTTTCGATGCCCAAAACCATGAAATTATCCATTTGGATGAACAATTCGATTTGCCCTGAATTTGACTGACATGATGATTCCTCAAACACTTTAGCCGCCTGTTGCTTGAAATGTGCCTACTTTATTTATGGCCCTACTTTTCCATATTACCTCAGGTTATGACCATAGGCCCAACTCATAGGAATGTCGCAATTTCACATCTTGTGAGTTCACGTTGTGCTCCCTACTCAAACTTCTGAGTGGTGAAATCGTGACTGCTCGAATTGGGTGGCACGCATCCCTTCTGATCGGATGTCCAAAATGAAACCATCTTCCCTTCGGATCTCGAGATTTCAGACTATGGACACACCTTCACAATGAGAACCCTGAACTCTCGATTTTCGATCCTCCAAAAATTACCGATGTAAGATCAACGACCCTTGACTCTTTATGATCGGACGACCCAAATATTCCCTCTCGTGAATCAAGACTTTTCGATTCTTGCGAAACAATTTACAACATTTGAAATCCCAATTCCCATGCTCTCTATATTTGAGTCCTTATTAATCTGCTCTTAGTGCAGCGACCTTTAGAAAAAATAGAGAACTTATGGTTTATACTTCTCAGGAAATTTTGATAGGGAAAACTGGTTGGTCAAAAGGAAGAATTCCAACGAAAAGGAAAAATTCACATAAGGAGGAAAGGTCTATGATCGGGTCTGCAAAACGGGAAAATATAGGCAAACTCACAGACTTAAGCATAAAACTACAACACATAAGAACATGATGAGATTAAGCGTTAACATTTGGCTCCATAGGGCATGGTATGCTCCCTGCATGCTGCCAAGAACATGCAGCTCCAGTGCCTTGCTTTGGGTTATGGGGTCTCCTATAAAAAAAAAAAAAGTGTAAAACATTGATGGTATTTACAATGGTGGAATGTCGACTACAGCTTCAAACAAAAAACATTTTCAGGAAGTGGCCATTTACAGGACCACCAAAAACTTCTTCTCCCTCTAAGTTCTACAATCTGTAAGTGTTGTTTGGAAATGTCTCAGAAATCTTGAAGGGGTCGATCCACAAGGCCTCAAATTTGGTATGCTTGCCTTTGTCCTTCTTGGGTGCATCCCATTTCAGTACTAGATCTCCCAATGGGAAATTCTCTTTTCTCACCTTCCTGTCAAAGGCCTGCTTGATTTTCTGTTGACGATCATGTGCTCTGCCCATCACCTGCTCTCTAATCTGCTGCACTTCTACTAGCTGATGAATCCTTTTGATCATGTTAACAGGCTCTTCCTGACAGTCTTGGAAGAACTTTTCCATAGGCAAGGCCAGTTGAGAGGGGAAAACTTCTTCAGTTCCATACACAAGATGGAATGTAGAGACGCCAATAAATCTTTTCTTTGTCACTCTATTAGCCCACAGAGAAAACTTGAGATTTGAATCCCATGCTTCCTTGTTATCCTCAAACATTCTTTTAATGATCTTGATGAGGCTTTTGTTAGAGGACTCTTCCATTCCATTGCCTTGGGGGTAGTATGGGGTAGAGTGAATCAAATTGATTCCAAACTACTCACAGAATTGGATCAATGGTTCTACTTTGAAAGACGTTGCACTATATGTGATGACTCTGCTCTGGCAGCCAAATCTTGCTATGATGTCCTCAATGAAATCGATGATTACCCTATGAGAAGCACTCCTTGTAGGGATAACTTCTATCCAATTGGTAAAGTAATCTGTGACAGTCAGGATCCATCTGTGTTGACCACTGGATGCAGGCTGAATTTCCCCAAAAAAGTCTAGGCCCCACTACTGGAAGGGCCCTGAAGCAACCACAGGTTTCAATGGCAGGGACTTTAGATGCTACTTTTCAGAGAATCTTTGACATTTGATACAGGCTCTGACTTTTTCAAAGACATCAATTAGTAGAGTAGGCCAGTAGTACCCATCCATGATAATTTTGTAGGTAGTGGTTTTCCAGAAGTGGTGTCCCCCACAGAGGCTATCATGGAAATCAAATATAATTTTCTGGACTTCTTGTGGGTCCAAACATCTCAAAAGTAATCCTAGAGGATATTTCCAATACAAAACCCGATCAATAAGGAAATATCTGATTTATTTGATCTTTAAAGCTCTTTCCTTGTTCCTTTGCATGCCATCGAGAGGCTGCAATTTATGTAGAAAATATATGACATCCTTGTACCAAGGACATCCTACTAACGGGGGGTCTACCTGAGCATTTGTATCAGACAACTCAGCCTTTTGATTTTATGAGAAATTATTGATGAAATTTATCCCCAAGGCTTTGCAATTAGATTCAGTCAGCATCCTATCTAAACCTTGACCTTTGATAAATTTGGTGGGCTTGATCTCTAGGTCATATTCAAGGATTTTGGCAATCCATCGGCTCCTCCTCCCAACTATGTCTGGCTGAATGAGAATTTCCTTAACGACAACTGAAGGAGCATATGTGATGACTTTTGATTGCAAGACATGGAATATGAAATCTTTGAGATCTTTAACCAAAGTGTATTCCTTTAACCAAAGATTTCAGACATGGAATCCATTTTTAGTTCAAATTTCTGACGAATCAGGTAATGTCTCCAAAATCTCAAGGGATAAACAATGGCTAAAAACTCCAAATCGTGTGTCACATAGTTATCCTCATGCCTTCTCAACTTCCTTGAGATGTAAGGGATCACTCGACCATCTTACATCATGATTCCCCCTAAGCTTTCTTTGGATGCGTAAGTTCATACCAAGAAGTCTGCATCCATGTTAGGAACCTTTAGTATCGATGTTGTTTCTAACAACTCCTTGAGCCTCTGAAATGCTTCCATGCATTTCTTGGTCCAAACAAACTTCTTGTTCTTATTCTACAATTTTGTAATCGGATTTTATATCTTCGAAAAACCCTCGATGAACTGTCGATAGTATCCCACTAAACCCATGAAGTTTCACACTTCGAGGACATTCGTCATCACAGGCCATTCCATAATAGCCTCAAACTTTGTTGGCTCAATGACGATACATTCATCGGAGATGACATTCCCTAAGTAATGAATCCTCAATTGATAAAACGATCATTTAGACAATTTCCCATACAATCTATTCTCTCGCAAACACTGTAGTACAAAGCGCATTTTCTCATCATGCTCCTCCAACATCTAAGAGTAAATCAAAATATCGTCTATGAATACTCGGACAAACTTGTTCAAGTATTCACGGAACACCCTGTTCATCAAACTCATAAATACCATAGGGGAATTTGTAATTCCAAAAGGTAAAACAATAAACTCGTAATTTCCAAAACTTGTCTTAAAGGCGGTCTTAGGGATGTATTCCTCCTTGATCTGTAACTGGTGATACCCTGATCTCAAGTCAATCTTTGAAAACACCATTGCACTCTTCATTTGATCAAACAGATCATCAATCCTTGGCAACGGATATTGATTCTTGATCATTGCCTTGTTGAATTGACGGTAGTCAATGCAAATTATCCACAACCCATCCTTCTTATGTATGAAAATAAAAGGCGCACCCCACGGTGACACACTTGGACGTATAAGTCCTAGGTCCAACAAATCCTTCAGTTGCATTCTCAACTCATGTGACTCTAGGGTTGACATTCGATAAGGCATTCTTTCTATTGGTTCAGTCCTCGGTTTTAGGTCTATGGTAAATTCCAATTCCTTCTCCCGAGGCAGCCCAGGTAACTCCTCAGGGAAGACGTCCGCAAACTCTCTCACCACCGGAAGGTGTTCTAGACCTTCCGCTACTCCCTTATTGTTTAATGAAAGTATTGCATAAATCTTACATCCCTTATGCATGCTCTTCCATAGCTGCAAGGAAGAGATGAACCTCAAGGAAACTCCCTGGTTCCAACCTACAATCACACATATTTTCCCCTCATCATCAACCAGGCTCAACTGTTTCATCTTACAGTTGAGTATCGCCTCATGCGATTCCAACCAGTGGATGTCGATAACGAAGTCATAAGATCCTAATATCGTGACGTAAAGGTTGGCCCTGGTGAAAACCTCTCCCAGGTTAAGGCTACAGCCTGTAACCTTCCCTCTAACCTTCGGTCTTCCACCCGAAGCAATTTCTACAAAGTTAAACTCAGCTTGTTCGACTGCCTTTACCTTAATTCTTTTTAGTGATGCGCTAGAAATGAAACTCTCTATAGCACCTTGATCTATCAGAATACTAAGGGTCCAGTCAGCGATGGTACTTTACATCTCGAGCACAGTCGACTGGTGCTCTACTTGGTGGTTATTCACCATTGCATGAATCTGATGGGCCTTGCCAAAATTAGAGTTGAGATAATCCAGGTTCCTCGAGCCATTCCTAATCCAACTTTTAATAGTCTGTTAGGTTTCTTTGCACATCCATTTCATAACCACTAACATATATTTGTATTAACCCTAATCTATCTCTAACAACATAGAGTATAATATGATAACAACATAATCGTTATCCAAAAATGTAGAGTGTAATATGCTATCCAAAAAATGCAGAGTATCGCTATCCAAAAAGGCAGAGTAACAACAATATCTCTATCCAAAAAAATGCAAAGTAACAACAATATTGCTATCCAAAACATAGAGTATAATATCTATAACTATATATAAATGGTTGTCAGACATTTATGTTTCTGTCCAACGAACATATCGCCAACTGTTTAGAAATGGCTATCTAGCAATTATATGATATCATTGTCTATCAATTTCGCTATCAACAATCAATGAAATCGTTGTCCACAATAATTGTTGTTTGATCAAAAACGATGAGATAAAGTTGTCTATTAAATGTATAATGTCGTTGTCTAGAACTACCTGATACTACTTAGTTAATATGATATCGTTGTGTAAATATAAAATATTGAATATAAAATTTCTATCTATAAAATTGTTGTCTATAAAATCTATAAATAAAATCGTTATCTATGTCAAACGCAGTCACACAATATATAAATTCGTTGTTAGTATATATTAAATTCATAGTCATGTGATACACATAAAATCACTATCAACATATATTAAATTCGCTGTGTGAAAATATTTATAAATTCACTGTGTGAAATGGCCACATAAATTCGTTGGGTGAATGGCTATAAAAATCGTTGTGTGTAAATAGTGGGTGAAATCGAAAAGGCTATATAAATTCGTTGTCCAATCACAAGTTTATTGAATATATGATTTTTTTTTTTAATATATCACTATCCATTAAAATATTTAACAAATATAAATATATATATCGCTAACAATATTGATATCTTTTAATTGGTCCATTGCTTAACATTATAATTTATGGGAATCGCTAGCTAAATAATATTCATTGTCTAATACTTAAAATTTATGGAAATCGCTATCAGATAATCATAATCAAATGGTTGTAAGGATAGCGCTATAATAACATCGTTGGAATAAAATTGTCGCTTGTAATAAAATCGCCATATAAAATTTTCACTTTAATAAAATTACCATAATAATCACTGGAATAAAATCGTTGGAATAAATTTTCACTATAATAAAAATCGTTGGAATAAAATTATCACTGGGATAAAATGGTTGTGTAAATATCATTCCAGGAATCCCAAATTAATATGTAGAGATTCACGAATGTACAGATTTATGAATGTATAGATTCATTGGGTAGAGATTCGCTATGTAATTGGAAAGGAGCCAAGATGATCGAAGATGAATCAATCAAACACAATGTTTTAACATTCAGGGATTTAGTCATTCAAACGCAGAGTTAAACACTCAAGGATTAAACATTCAACGCAGAGTTTAAACACTCATAAGGAGGGCTCAAGATTAGAGATTAATGATTTAGGCGCAGAGATTTACCATTCAAGAAAATGCAGAGATAAAATTCTGGGAAGGATGTACAAATTATGAATAAAGGAAAAATGCAATGATCGAAGATCAATCATAAGAGAAAAACTCAAAGACAAGTAAGGGATAGATGGCTTGGAAAAATTTATCCTTCATTTATTATCCATGCACATGAAAGGAGGGAGTTTGAATCTATAATTCTTTAAACACCATAGTGACAACCTTCGATTCGGCTCCTGGCCAACTTCTCATGCACGGACTAATAGCTTAAAGGATAAGGGGATTACATTACTAACTGAATTCTCAAGGAAAGCTCATGACAAGGAATCTTCGTTTGAGTACCATAAAATAAACATGTTTAAATTAAATTCCATTTCAAGTAAAAACTTTAACAGGCGTACCTTATCCAAATGAGAATTCTCCGAAGTCGATGTCCCACGTGCGCTCCATCAAGATCACGCTTGTCGACCGATGTGACATCAGAGGTACCTCCCAACCAACGCTAAGGGTACTCTTCTTCTGATCTAGGTGGATATCGGTGGCCACCCACATCTTCTAGGTGAAATCAAAGTGCTATCTCTTCTGAGTTTTGATCTTTCTTTATTGTTTTCTTCTTCACCTGAGCTTATGCTTTCCTTGTTTTCCATCATTGTCTCTTTCCTTATTGTTGATTTTATTGCTGTAAGAAAACCGTCGATGTTGTTTTTATTTCCATCAAGATTTTGAATGTCATCACTATTTTTCTTTCCATCAATGAAAAGCACATTCTTTTCCTAAAAAACATGCCAACAATTTATGCGGAAGTACACTGCCATTAGACCAAAACCCGTGGGTGATTGGTAAAATCATCACCGCCAGATTTAATGGATCCATGGGAGGTTTTTAGACCATGTCATGAGTCCCGAAGGAGGTGTTGACCACCAATTCAACAATATCCCCCTTAGCACCAACTGAGGTACTCGACACCAATTGAGAAAACTCGAACCTGTAACCTTTCACTCTGATACCATTTCTATAGTAGTATGGTTGTTGTTAGACCAAAACCCATGGGTGATTGGTAAACTCATCACCGCCAGAGTTAATGGATCCACAAGAGGTTGTTAGACCATGTTGTGAGTCTCGAAGGAGGTGTTGACCACCAATTCAACACAGATCCCTCTAAGCATTGTTTGACTGAAGTGACTACTTATTCCATATCTTCTCCTTGACCTTCAATCTCCTCAAACAATTGGCAAGCTTCTTCATGGACTAGTTGGAGCCTCTAAGTCACTTCCATGAATTTTCTCTGTATGGTGTGCACCTATTTTTGATAAATGTGTTGTTCCTGGGATCATTTCATTCTTTCAACTGTTGACAATAGCTTTGGTTGCGCCTGTACTATTGTTGCTTGCTTCTTGGCCTCCTGGAGTTGTGACTCCAGTGTCTTTAGTTCAGAATCCTCAGTGAGTCGCTCATAAGTCTGCGTGCTTCGATCACTTAGTTGTTTACATTCCAAAGAAAATTATTTTATTCTCTCAACTGCTCTCTGGGCAGTGGCATCTCTTTGGTCTCTCACATCCTATAGAGTGCTTGGCACTGTTTGTATCTCTAGGTATGCTATTCTTTATTGAATTTGTTGGATGGATTCAACAAGTTGCACTACCTGATGCTCCATTGGTTCTTTCACTTTTTGCTCTAACTATGTCACAGAGTGAAGTGCTCTGTTGACTGTTTATTTTACTCCAATATGCTCCTCAAACTTTTCTTGGAGGGAAGCCTTCTCCTGCTGCACAACCCTGCATTGCTCTACTACTTCCTCTTGTGCTTACTTTAGGGCCAATATGGCTTGTTATGTTTCTTTCTGTGTGCGATGAAGTTGGCCTTCAGTCACATTGGCTAGTCTATGGAGTTGGGTAGTCTCATCTCCCAACTCTGTTTCTTCTGATGGAGGGGGCTTAGTGGACACTGCGCAGCTAGAGTGAAGGGCCTATTGTACCCCTCTCAGTTTTTCTTCAATTTTCTCATACATGCTCTCTTGCTTAGCCTCATTTATCTGCAAAATATCTTCTAAGGCATCTGATACAACTACAATTATGAATTCAAAGTCATCGATCATGAGCATAGTCTGCAACTTGGTATTACTATATTTTGACTTCTTTCGCGATGTGGGTTTTGTGGGAGAAACCTTTCTTTTGTGAGATGGCTCTGCGTCTTCAGGGAGATTTTATAGCATTTTTACTTTGCCTTACTTCTGTTGGTGTTCTTGTCCATTGTTCTCTTCTTTATCTACTTCATCATCACCTCCTCCTCCAGGTGAGTCTGAAGCAGTTTCTTCTAATGCACTACTCAACTGCTGGACTTCTTTTTTCTTCTTCCTTCTACTAGTTCCAGGTATATCATTCCCTTCAAGATTGATCATCGGGCTTCCTATTAGTTCAATATCAGATAGTTATGTAGGGTCAACAGGGAGAAGGAGCTCTGAAGGCCACTCCTTAGTTATTTCTTCTAATTTCTCTTCTATGAGTTTGTAATAACTCTGTAGTACTTCTTGGTGTTCGTCTCCACGCGCAATGATGTAGATAAAATGTTGGTCTGCGTGGAACTTCACAAATGGCCTGAACCTGTGCAGGGTGTTCAGTGTTATATGAGGGACAACCTCAATATCCCTCTTTAACTATAGGTAGTAGGTGTGGATCAACGCGTTTGATTGCCATTTTTTTCCCATATTTTTTTAATACCATAGCAAAGTGAACTTTGCGGCTAAGGGTTCAAATGGTTCTAGTTCGAGAAAGGTTTCACCTTCTGGCATCTCCCAAGATATGAACACGATGAGAATCAACAACCAACTAAAATGGAACTCATAGCCCTGATACTGGGCTTTGTGGCAGTCTTGGTCTAGCTGGTTCACTAAGTACCTTTCCCAATTCATCTGTAGCCCCTCCAGACATTTCCCTGCATGGTCAACAACAAACCATGTCACCTGTGTGGGTTTGTTCTTCCATACTAGCTTACCAGGAATCAACTGACAAGCAAGGCACACTATGACATTCTGGATGGAGGCTACCTTGTAGCCTCACTTTCCTTTCTCCACATCGTCGTATGTATATTTAATATTCTACTCCAGGGCACATTCTGTAGCCTTCCCTGGGTAGAATTCTTGTGGGTCTGGTCATTGCATGCCCAATCTGATAATCCAATGGATCAGCACTGGATCAATGATGATGCGTCTATCTAGCCACAAATAATCACCATGGAAGCTTGACAACAAGAGATTAATGCACACGTTAACCTCTTGGTACCTTCCAAAATGGGGTATTTTCATTACGTTCAGGATGGTGGACTACTCGAGGTCCATATTCCATGGTTGGGGGATTATCCTTGACTTTGTCCCCTTCGTCCTAGTCAAATACCTGTGAGGAGAAAGCATACTGAAGTTCTTGCAATCCCCTAGGTTAAATTCATTGATATTTAGTGTCATGATCTTATCTGGCCGAGGCTTTCCTGTCTGTATCCCCTTTGGGAGGTATGTAGTAACCAAGGTGTAGTCGAAGTCCCTAGGGACACTATCACGGTTCACCACGCTGACTAGAGGCAGGATGGAAGGGATTAACTTTGCGTTCGCCAAGTCATCTTGATGCTTGATTATTTTCTCTTCTACAACTTGGGATGGTCAGGATCCATGAGTATGCAATGGGGACGCTTGCACTCCTCGTGTTGATGAAGCTTGAAATCCTATGGACATCACTCTCTCTTCCATTATATTGATTAAAATTTCCTCGACTGAAGTTTCCATAGCGCTGAGCTCGTCCGACATGCATGCTCGATATTGGATATCTCAGGCTGATGGAAAATTCCTCAATGTAATAGAATGGATGGTAAGGTTTCTATAAGCATGACACAGTAACAGTGAGTTCTCTTATGGGCTCGGATACAATACGCAAAAGTGTGCTCGGCACAACAATCAACAAGATAAGTAGACAATGATGTAGTGGATCCTTCCAATGGACAAGAAGCCTTCATCAATGCAGTTATGTCCATTACGGCATGGTCCCAACGGTCTGATGGTGAGGTTTCTGATCATAACTATTGTTCTAACCATTCGGGAGTGTTGGTATAATGGTCACAATGACTCCAATGGTTATATCACTCTGTCGTGGTGAAGTTCCAATCTAAGTTGCTCTGATATTCTGGCGAAGTTCGAATTCTGGGGACCTTCCTTTTACAAAGTCTTCTCTGGACCTTCCTGTAATTTCTCCAACTTTGCCTTCTTCTTGTTGAGCTTTCTAGCCTTCTTCCCTATGATCTGTGTTACTAGATTCCTCTTCCCATTATGATTCTTATCTCCTCTTGGCATAGTAAATTCACATTTTTCATGGTCTCTCGTAGGGTTCAAGGTCAATACTTATTCTCTGTCTATGCTAGGTGCTCTAATCTCTTGTACATGAAGGTGTTTCACGCCTGTTTGTATTCTTTCAACTTTGGCAACCAGATGTCTGCTCCTCAATATATTCGACTGGTTCTCCTGTTCTTCTAGTAAGTGTGCTATTCTCTTAGCCATGAAGTCCCTTAGTTCCTTCCCACTCATGAGAACTATGCTCGCACTAGTTTCATGCTTCACCTTCTTCTCTTCAATTTGAAGCAACATGTGTGTCCTACCATTCTTATTTAAGGTGTAAGTATTCCTCCTCCCATCATGAATGACATTCCTGTAATACTTCCACAGTCTTCCCAACAAAAAATGACATACATCCATGGGAATCACATCACACAGAATCTCATCTTTATATCTTCATATTTTAAATTCAACTAGGCATTGTTGAGTGACTGTAACCTAATGACCTTTCTGCAACCATGAGACCTTATACGATGTCATATGTACAGTTGTTTCCAGCTCTAGCTGCTCCACCATCTCCATGGATACTAAGTTGTCAGTGCTCCTGTTAGCATCGCCATTTTTCTTTCCACTTTAGAGTCGGTTTTAAGGTCACGTTCTGACCCATGCACTCGAACATGTGAAGTCAAGTACATAACATCGTCAGTTTGAAGTTAGCAAGTTGTCTGGTTATCCCTTGGAAACAGGAAGGTATGTTAGATTCAAAACTTGTATAATAGGTATGGGTATGTATTTTCCAAGAAAGTTGAGTCATGTCGAGAAACTAGTCTCTATGTGCCCCAGGTCGAGTCAAGTGGTTAACAGAGGTCACATCAACAAGTAAAATAGTTATTATCAGTTCATCATGGAGGCTGAGGGAATGAAAATTCACGATGTTCATATCATGCATGCCCAACAAGCCTTATCACATGTATTCTACACATGAGAGCTTTCAATGGAAAACCTGCAACTTGACTTGGAACATCTCGTCACCATGAATTCGTTGTCCTCCAGCATGATTTCCTCTCCTGTTTAATTCATTACAAATCTCGGATGCTCAACATTCTCTCTAGTCGTAGAACCAGGCCTTAACTCTATTTGCAATTTCCCTTGCAAGACCAGCTTGTTCAGAACCTTCCCTCCTATGCGTTTGTTGGATACACTGCACATATATTTCACTTTGGTCGCACCATGGAGACCTCTCAGAGCACAAGGAAATGTGCATGGAGCAACATAAATGGAAGTTACAAGCCCCAAAGGGACTAGGATTCATTCTCACTTGCGACAGGCATTCCCAAAGACGTGAAAGGAACTATTCTTTTACCTGCAAAGAAGACCATATCAAATCACAGAAAATATGATACAAAGGGATTTTCACAGGAAGAGAAGACAGTAAGAGCCCCCTCTCCCCAGAAACAAATGCCTCAGAGGAGGGGCAAGTCGAAAAAGAACCAGGAGATCATGGCAGCTCTAATTCTAGAAGAACCGTGCGTCAGATTGATAGCTGAAGAACTAATCAGACACGCCATTCGGCTAGAACCTGCTAGGGGATCGAGCCATGAATATAAGAGAAGAATAAGGAGAGCAGATATCGTAGGAGAAAATGAGCAATTTCCATGTGAGCAACTAAAGTAAGAAAAACTGGCTATCGCCGAACTCTATCAGGAAAACATGGAATTAAGGTGACAGCTAGTGACAAAGGCTACGGAAGCATCTACAATGCATGGTCATGAAGGGAACGTGGCGTGGTTGAGAACACAACTCAGATAGGAGGGATACACCATTCTACAGCTACGACAAACATAGCGACTGATGGAAGAAAATCATGTGAAACATTCCATAGAATGTGAAACGACTAAGAAGGAAGCCCGTGTAGCTCTCACCAGCACGTAGGAAAAACAAGTTTAGATGGCGCCCATCTCTACACCTACAAAGGATGAGACCAATCTTGGAAATTTTGAATGATACATTTCTCTAAAGAATGCTACCATTTTGATAACGGCCACGATGATCTAACAACTGCTTACTGTGCACAGTTTTTAGCAAATGATCACATCACATAAATCGAAGTTGTTATTTATAGACATCAAGCTCCTGACAGACACCTGTTCATTGGGACATCTTCTCAAAGGGACATAGTGACACATCTGTTCTCCATGCCAAAGCTTGACCGACGATCAGATCACCGTGGTGAACCTACGAACAGTCATAAGTAAATAGGCGTGATTATTGTCTATTTTAGGAAAACACTATGCGAAGAGTCTCCAGTGCATGTTACTCATTTTTCCTAGTTCTAAGGGTTAGCAGTTAGGAAGAAGGGTATCCCAAGTGGCACCCTCGTTTATATATTTTATCTTTTCTATGTAAGTCAGGTTGGTTGGAAAATTTGGTAGATGATAGCTATTGTATGTAATCTGAAGTTTTTTCCAGAATTTAACGTAAATGTCTTGTGACTTGATGAAAATATTCTAGTTGTAACAATTGGATGTATTGTGCTTCTTTCTTTGTGTATGTTCTTTCCTGTTATATTTATTTCATATCTCTTTCTATCTATATCGAAACAAATTATCGAACCTATGTATTCATTATACAGTGCCCCTTGTTTGTGCCACTTAGACAAAACATTTTCCTCTAAAAGCTAACTTTGAATTCGCCCACAGCGGAGCTCCTAAGTTACTTCTTGTAATTTCTCCCCCCACACATTACGGTTTTACACTAAAGGTTGTTTCTCGCCTAGACTTATCCTCTCGAGTCCAGTCACTGAGTCATTTGTCCTATCTTTTCCTTAGATCGAACCCATATCCCAAGTCTTACTTTCTTGCGCCAATGTAACCAGAACCAATTATATCATAGGTGTTAAATCTATCCATTGTTTTCAAAGTCATATCCCATGCGGAAACTGCGCCACTTTCGAGAGAGCCCTCTCTGGATCTGAAAGGCTAGTTTTGGGTCTCAAAGTTGGTTGAAAAAATTACCTTCTTCGTATGTTTATCAACCGAACAGATTTACAGAGTACTAACATTCTAGCGTCATTGTCGATGATGAAATTGAATAGATTTTCCCTGAGAGAATGACAACATTGCAGTTTGACCCCTAAGGGTAACAAAGGGACAAACATCCATAGCAGCTGAAATACTTACCCTGGCGACTCCAGTCCAAATAGACCAGTAGCTTCAAGTAGCACAGTTCAGGAAACCTGGCTCCACATACAATTTACACCAGAGTGAATCCTAACCCAAACCCCTCGAAGCCTGTGTATGACCTCGAGAATATTTTGTGCAAGGTGAGAGAGAAAGTGTCGAACCCATTTTACTACCTTGACAGAATCTTGTCCTTGCCCAAAGACAATGCACAGAGAATTGATGACCTCGCATTTGAACGAAGTTGTGGTGACGGATCCTATCAAAAGTATGTTCACAATTTCATTAGAAGAGTGTACTCCTTCGGTAACAATTTTAGATAATCTTTCATTCATATCTCCAATACTTGGGATAGAATGTGTTGTTTTAGATGTAGGTAATTACTATTACAGCCACAATACCAAGGCTATTGAAAGGAGAATGACTAGGAGAAAAAGAGAAGGATCGATCTCAATCCAAGACACGTCTAAAAGAAACATTAATGGAAATTAGGCTCAGATCCTTAAGAGAATGTGATACAGACAGCATCAACCCTTAATTCCTTCACTGGTGAAAATGTGATGTCAGTCTATGAAATAGAAAAATCATTGGACATGTTAAAAAAAAGGGTAGTTGAGACAGAGGCTTCCATAAATACCATCAGAGATAATGTGGCCAGTAAGTTCATAAATATTCCATCACAGCAGAATGTTTGCATAGAGAAGAATTGCAGAAGCAATTGCAACTTCAAGAAAGATAACTGAGTGTAGAG
>JASDQU010305574.1:36218-50478 GCA_032191745.1 Picea mariana | reverse complement strand
TGATCTAAAACAATATAAACCATATCTTAATATTTATGCATAAAATAAACGCATTCATGAGGGAAAACCAAAATATCTATTAATAAATCGTAGAGAAAACATGTGAATTCATACCTCAACTTGATGAAGATGCATCCTCATTTAGTCTCCTTGCTCCTTTCCTCTCCTAGCAGCTCCTTGGTCAAGCTAGGCTCATTGAATGTTGGATGTGTTGATGGACACCTCTGTATTTGAGCATCATAAAATTACCATTCAATTATCTCTCCCTCTTTCCCAAGGTTTTCCTTTTCTATATAGATCTTGGAGGAGGTTTAGGGCATGCTTCTATATCTTCTATAGGCCACTAGAGACTTGAATGATGTGATTTCCTAGGCCTTTGACACAAAGATCCAACTCATTATTTTCCTCTCACCTCATAACTCCTCAATTATAGAATTCTGACAGTGCCTCACTTGACGAGCCACTGGTGTCCAACGAGGGCCTCGCTCTTTTTCTACTAGGTGACCCATGAGAATGCCAATAAGGGCTCAAAAAGGGTTCAATCCTTAGGGAAAAGATGTATTTGGGATTCTATCCTCTGATGGCTTATTCTTTGACCAATAGGGTGGAGAATAAGGCTATAACAAGGATGACAATTATTGAATATGAAAATTAATTCCTCATGTTCTATAAAAGAGATGGTTGKAACGAGTTAAGGGATTTTTCCCTTTATAATGACAGATAGTACTATTACTTCCAAATTAATAAATAAGAAGAGACTTTCTAGGAACCCGTGGTTGTTTTGAATGTATTCAATAATTTTCTTAATACACTTGTCCTTAATTTGAGTATTGCAAGTATTATTGTATGGATTATTTTTTCAATTTTCTTGTATTCTCTGGTTATCATAATTTTCTCCATTGAATGAATTTTTAATGTTATTAAAAGCATAGTATAGCTAATTGTTAGTGTTTTTATAACATTATTTCAATAACTTATCATTTGAATGTATGAACTCTTTCTAATTCAAAAGGTATTATCTTTAACTGTATTCAATCTTATCTAGTTTTCTCCTGATCAGGATAGGATTAGTTTCGTCTAGGATTGCATCTTAGAATAGAGGTAGACAACAAAGTTTAATTTACTTTCCTATTTTAATTCAACTTGGAACCGTTGGTTCTCAGATTCATATTTATATAGAAAATATAGAAAGGCAACAAGGCCCACATATTCATTGGACATTATTTGACAACACATGTATTCCAAAAGAAGACGAACACCTTCAATAAACACTCACACAACCAGATCAAATATCAATGCAATGATATTTTGATTTGGTAAAACCCCTATGGCGAATCATCCACGTCCCCATCCAACATGTCTACTTGGAAGAATTTATTAATGAAAAAGAAAAATATTACAGAGATATTTTACAAGAGAGTTTCCCAAAATCGATCATCGAAAAATGACCCTCCATTCTCTTTAAATAGATATTGGCGCAAACCCCCTTCCCTATAAAGGGTTTCTCAACCTCCCAATCTTGGATAATTTGAAATACTAAGTTGAAGCGACTCCTGGGTCCCTATGGGCAGCTGAAACCACTCTACCCACACACACAGGTCCTTTTTTACCCCAAGTGACCACGGCTATGACAGTAGGTCTATTTCGTCATGATTCAAACTTCGAGGATATCCCAAATTCTTCCCTCAACTTTTCCCGAAGCACTCTTCTCCGAGTTTCTGAACTTCCACCATGTGTCTCCTCAGATCCTTCATCCCCACTATGGTTTGGGTTTCGCAACTTCGTGAAACTATAGCACTCTCATCCATGAACCCCTAGACTTTTCATTCCCAAATTCCTTGATCTGTTACCATGTGCTCCTTCCGTGATCAATGACTAAGATCCGTTCGTGACTTCAGAATTTGTGATTCTACTTTCGGAAAGCCTCAAAACTTCCGAACCCTGAAGTGTCTAAACACCTTATAGGTATCCTCCATGTAACGCTCCCAAATATGATGGTATGGAATCATTAGCCTCCTCGGGGAATGAATCTTGTGCACTGATTCAGTGGAGACTCTAGGGACCTCTCTCCTTGCAAAATTTCCACCTTTTCCCTCCTAAACATTACTTCCTCGGTTTTTCTTTGTTCCTATGAAAAATATCTTCAATACTTAGTCAAAATCTTGGTTTTTGCACACCTTGCAATAGATCCTCTTCCACAGTCGACTCCCCGGTGGATAACTTTGCAGTCCTTGCCACTATTCTCCAATCGCTTCTATCTATCGTGATTGAAATCACGTTATCCCTCCTAATTTTTTGAGTCTGAAGACTCTATCATGCAATCCTTGCAGATGTCGATGCACTCCTTGCACACATAAGCTCCTCACTAACTCTCCTGAGCTTTGAGTCAAAACAGACTTGGTCACGCACTCCTTGGGGATGGTATGCACTCCTTGCACTCGCTCAATGAAGGAAAAAAATGGAAACTTATTCACTCTTCACAGTGACTCATACATTCAACTATGCAAATGTGGTCATGGATATAAGAAGCAAAGAAAATAACAGAGGATCGAAAATAAATAGAAATCATATCACTCATTCAGACAGACGCATAACAACACACATTGGAAAAGTATTCCTCTGTTATATTCATTCAACTAAAACTTGCATACATTCATATAGTATTTCAACTACTCTATATTATCCTATTGGAAATAAAAGTGTTCAACTACTAAACATTTATTATCCTCAAAAATAAGAGTGCAAGATCTAGATCTGTACTGTGATCTAACTCATAAAACAAAATACATTCCCCATCGATCTTACGTGTTGTCTCGGCCTTCGATAATTAAATATGTTCATTACTCAAAAATATTTGTCATATATTACATTAATACATTAATCTTTGAAATTCAAAACATTTCAAAATACGTGCTAGTGCGCCCAGCTGTCTTCCATGCTTTTGCTTTGCTGGCGATGCTCCTGCATCATACTCCCTTGGCTGAAAAATCCATGGACTCATGTTAATGAGCTCCTGTACCGATCTTCCATGCTTCTGGATATCCGCTTCACCAACCCAACTAGAATCTTCTACTGGTCCTCCTCTCCACTTCACCAAGTATTCAAAATAAGTTTTCCTTATGTTTTTCTTACCAACTTGTTGATCTATGATATTTTCCATCTGTAGCTTCTCTGCTACAGGCATTTTCTTCCTCCACTAGATCTCTCTGCAATCTCCTCACCCTCCGGTCCTATCTTCCCTATACAAATATAGGTCTGAAACGTTGAATATGGGTGATATACCCACATCTTCTAGTAGCTCTAAGCCATAACCATTCTCCCCAAATATCCTCAAGATTTTACATGACCCTATATTTTTCAACTTTAATTTATTGTATGTTCCACTCAGGAACCATTCTTTCCTCATATGTTCTAGAACTTGATCTCCAACTTCAAATTTGAGCTTCCTTCTGTGTTGATCAACTCTACACTTGTATTAATTTTTTCTCTTTTTCAACTACTCCTTGATCTAATTATGAAGTTCCTACATCTCTGCAGCAAAATCTTCGGCTCCAACACTCCTAAACTTGCTCTTCTTCATATCTCTCAATTCTGACACTCCCCTCGGATTCATTCCATAAACAATTTGAAATGGAATTTCCCATTGCTTCTGTTCACTGAGTCATTATATGAAAAATCGTCTTGTGCTATAATCTGATCCCACTAACTATGGTATCCAGTGACCAAACTCCTCAACAAATTTCCTAATCTTCTGTTCACCACTTTGGTCTATCCATCCATCTGTGGATCATATGAAGAACTAAAAGATAGCTCTGTCCCCAAATTTTTCCACAACGTCCTCCAGAAATTACCAACAAATTTGGTATCCCTGTCTGAAACTATACGGCTAGGCAATCCATGGGGTCTCACAACCTCTTTGAAAAAATAATTTGCAACATGTGTTGCATCGCTGGTCTTTTGGCATGGGATAAAGTGTGTCATCATACAAAATTTTTCCACCACCACAAATATGGAATCACTTCCTCTTTGTTTCCTTAGCAATCCCAACATGAAATCCATGCTTATTGCATCCCAAGGCATCTATGGAATAGGAAATGGCTTATACAACCCAGTTTTCTTCTTCTTCCCCTTGGCATATTGACAAATTTTACAATTGTTCACAAATCTCTTCACCTCTGCTCTTATAACTGGCCAATAATATGAATCGTTTAATTGGGAAAAAAAAAATTCATGGCCGAAATGTCCGGCTAGACCTCCACTATGCTTTTCCTTCAAAAAATTCTCCCTCATCGAGCATATTGGTATGCACAAATGACATCCTTTGAACAACAACCCATCCTAAATCAGATATTTGGCCCACTGGATTCTGTCTCTGAGTACCAGATTCGCACATGCTTCATATGCTTCTCCAAAGTTTGGATCACTCTGGTACATTTCCTTAAGGTGGTCAAACCCCAAGGTCTTGACTTGAAATTCCTAAAGAATCAAAATTCTCTTGCTCGATGCATCAGTAACCTTGTTAGCATTACCAGAAATATGTTTAAGGACAAAAATGAATTTTTTCATAAACTCTATCCACTTGGCATATCTCTGGTTTAACTTCTCTTGTCTGGCTATAAATTGCAAAGCTTGATTGTCTCTATACAAAACAAACTCCTTTGGTACAAGATAATGCCTCCATTTCTTCAAGTCTTGAATTATGGCATAAAAATCTTTGTCGTATGTGAAGTACTAACTTTTAGCTTCATTCAGATTCTCACTTAAATATTCAACAAGTCTATTATCTTGACTTAATACCCTCCAATTGCAACTCCAGTCGCGTCACATCTTCTTGAAATGTATTTATGAAATCCGGTAATACCATAATCGATTGTTCCATTATTTTCTCCTTCAATATGTTGAAGCTCCTCTTAGCCTCTTCTTTCCACTTGAAAGACTTGTGCCTTTTATTCACTGTATCCATCATTTGAGCACTAGTCCCACTAAAATTTATGATGAACTTCCGATAAAAACTTGTTAATCCATGAAATCTTCTTACCTCAAAGATATTCTTCGGTGACGACCGTTCTCTGACCACTTTCACCTTTTTGGTATCCATCTTCAATTCGTTTGAAGAAATCACAAAACCCAAATATATGATTTCTGTCTTCATGAAAGAGGACTTTTCATATTAATCAACATCTTCTCTTGCTGCAACCTCATCATCACCAATGTCAAATGTATCAAGTGTTCCTCCTTGGTTTTTCTAAAGACCAGTATATCAACTAGATATAAAATCATGAATTTTCCAATGAAGTCTTTCAACACTTCATTCATCAGCCTCATAAAATTACTCAGGGCATTCGTTAAGAAAAATGACATAAGAATCCATTCATATAACCCCTCAATTGTCTTGAATGTTGTTTTCCACTCATCACCTTCTCTCATCCTTATCTGGTGATATCCACTTTTCAAATCTATTTTTGAAAAATAGTTTTCTCCACTCAGGCAATCCATCAAGTCATCCATCCTTGGTAATGGAAATCTATATCTTATGGTGATCTTGTTTATGGCCCTCGAGTCCGTACACATTCTCCATCCTCCATCCTACTTCGAACTTAATACAATTGGCAGTGCACATGGACTCAAGATTTCTATGACCAATCCTTTGTCTAATAGATCCTAAACCTGTATCTTCACCTCCTCATTCTCTTTAGGTGTCAACCTGTATGTTTCTTTATTTGACATGATTTCTCTTGGTATCAAGTCAATGTCATGATTGATACTTCTGATAGGTGGAAATGAGTTTGGAAACTCATCCACTACAATGTCAGCAAAATTCTCTAGTAGTTCCTGAACTTCCTCGGGAAAATATTCCATTGAAGTACTGGTAAGGATAATGCTCAACTTCCTCACTATATAAAACTACATCTCTTGTTCCTTTTTTACTTCATCCAGGAGTTCCTTCCCACTCATGAGAACTATGCTCGTGCTAGTTTCATCCTTCACCTTCTTCTCTTCAATTTGAAGCAACATGTGTGTCCTACCATTCTTCTCTAAGGTCGAAGTATTGCTCATCCCATCATGAATGTCATTCCTATAATACTACCACGGTCTTCCCAAAAAAACATGACATACATCCATGGGAATCACATCACATAGAATCTCATCTTTATATCTTCCTATTTTAAATTCAACTAGGCATTGTTGAGTGACTGTTACCTGATGACCTTTCTGCAACCATGAGACCTTATACGGTGTCAGATGTGCAGTTGTATCCAACTCTGGATTCTCCACCATCTCCGTATATACTAAGTTGTCAGTGCTCTTGTTAGCACCGCCATTTTTATTTCCATTTTAGAGTCAGTTTTAAATTCACGTTATGATCCATGCACCTGAACATGTGAAGTCAGGTACGTAACACTGTGAGTTTGAAGTCAACAAGTTTTCTAGTTGGCCCTTGGAAACGGGAAGGGATGTCAGATTCGAAAATTGTATAAGAGGTACAAGTATGTATTTTCCAAGAAATTCGAGTCATGTCGAGAAACCAGACTCTACGTGACCTAGGTCGATTCAAGTGGTTAATAAAGGTCACGTTGGCAAGTAAAACAGTGATTATCATTTCATCATGGAGGCCGAGGGAATGAAAAATCACGACATTCATATCATGCATGCCCAACAAGCCTTATCACTTGTATCCTACATATAGGGGTTTTCCATGGAAAACCTGCAACTTGACTTGGAGCATCTCGTCCCCATGAAAACATTACCTTCATCATCTATTTATCAGCTGAACAGATTTACAGAGTGCTAACATTCTGGCGCCATTGACAGGGATGAAATTGAATATATTTTCCCTAGGAGAATGACAACGTTGCAGTTTGACCCCTAAGGGTAAAAAATGGATAAACACCCATACCAGATGAAATACTTACCCTGGCGACTCCAGTCTAAACAAACCAATAGCTTCATGTTGTACAATTTAGGAAACCTAGCTCCAAATATGATTTACACCAGAGAAAATCCTAACCCAAACCCCTCAGAGCCTATGTACAACCCCAAGAA
Organism: Picea mariana; assembly: GCA_032191745.1. Classification (NCBI taxonomy): domain Eukaryota; kingdom Viridiplantae; phylum Streptophyta; class Pinopsida; order Pinales; family Pinaceae; genus Picea; species Picea mariana. The sequence continues at coordinate 43,434 of JASDQU010305574.1, read as the reverse complement.
TATTTTTTCCAAGGATAGAGAGCAAGTGTCAGACCCATTCTACTACCTCGACAGAAGCCTATTCTTTCCCAAATATGACGCACAGAGAATTGACGACCTCAAGTTTGATGCATTCTTTGAGCAAACTCTATTTCAGTCGAAGTCATAAACTAGTTAAGATGAAACTGTTTTCGACCCAAAGAAGTTATGAGCCCTATTATCAAATAATATCCCTCAAAATCTGAATCCTCTTAGGGCTATGGTTTCCAAATTCAGTCCCCTCATCCTACCTACCCAATTTCATGACTTGCCTCAAAATTATAGCCAAAGGATCTGGCTCTACGATGCTAAGGGAAATGTTTCCACTCAAGGGCATCTGGATTGGTTTAATGATTTCATCGACCTGGAGGAGGTGGACTATGAAGATTAAAAAATAAGGTTGTTCGTGCAAATCCTATCGAGATATGTAATAAAATGGTTCAAATCCCTCCCGCCCGCAAGCATTCAGGACTTCACCACATTCGAGACGTCGTCCCTAGATAAATGGGGAGACAAGAAAAACCCTTTGTAGCTCTTGACACAATACAATAACATGAATAAAGCACTGGAAGAGACGGTACATGAATTCTTGGCCGAATTTTTGAAGGTGTACAACTCGATCCCTACAGAAGTCAAGCCGCCCCCCAGTGTTGCGTAGTTGCGGTATGCTGAGTCCTTCGAAAATTATTTCACCCTATCATTAAGAGAAATAAGATCAGAAAATCTAGATGTTATAATGAGCAATGTTGTCGAAGTCGAAGTCGAAGTAAACATTATGGCATCGAGAAAAATAAAACCTAGGTTTAAAAGAGGCGAAAAGAAACCCCAAGGAGATGCATAGCCATTGATATCGCGGTCCTCAGACAATAAATTCAACATGATGATGAATACCATGGATAATTTGATGGAGAGAACATCCATGGGAAACAAACTTGTTGCCCGAGAACAGAACGACCCACCTCCCATAAATCAGAACCTCAGAAGAGGTCAAATCCCTCGATCCAATAGAGGGAATAGAAAGAGAAAAAGGATCAAGGTGACTAGAAAACGAGACCTCCTTTCCAGAACAACTATGAGGATGAGGATTTTGACCAGACATTCAATGACAAGATGCACTGTTGCAATGACCAAAACCCACACGTGTTCCTGACGAAGAGAGAGCATGATCAATATATGATTAGGAATGAAGAGTTTGTGCCAAAGGCCGACAATGATATGATACTTGAAACAGATGATGCACCATCTTGGGAGACGGAAGAGTTTAGGAAAGTCTATAAAAATTCCATCATGCAGTTCTAGAAAAAATACAACCTCCGGAGCAAAGACGTGCCTACAGAGTCACAACAAACGAACCCCATAAGGAAGCCTCTAGTGGACACTCCTTCCACAAGCCGAACAAGGTCGGACAACACGACCAAGGAAATGACAGAGAAATCTAAGTCGAAGGAGGATGTCCCCAAGAAAGACCCGCAGACATGACAGGAGGTGATCAAAAAAGAGGTAGAGAACACTTGTCCCTCTTTCAATTTTTAACACAAGATGGCCAAAATAAAAATATTTTTCTTGTTCAATGAACTTATTAGAAAGGGCAAGTATCAGGAACAAATCATTAAAATGTTGAAAATGGGGGGGACCCCCGATACTCTGAATATTCAAGATGATCACCCCACCATCATTTTTGGTCTGTGCATTGAAGAGACAAGCGATACCGAAGATGTCCCTACTTTCTACGTCATTCTGAAGATCCATGACATGAACCTGCATAACGCCATGTTGTATTATGGCACGTCACACAACCTCATGCCGAAGGTGATTATGGACTAACTAGGTTTGGATGTCACCATGTGATACAAAGACCTTTTCTCCTTTGATTCAAGGAAAGTTAAGTGTTTGGGCCTTATCAAGGACCTAGTTGTATCGTTGGCTCAAATCCCTGCTAAGAACATGGTCATGGACGTGTTCATTGCATACATACCTGCAAAAATTGACATGCTACTCTCGAGGTCGTGGGCTCTGAAGTTGAAGGGCATGTTGCAGATGGATATGTCATACACCACTATCCATGTTTTTGGCTGTGACAGAAGGATGTATAGAGAAGTGTTGTTGAAGTACATGGTAAGAAACAAGACACAACCACACAATCATACCATATACATCGTCGACACCAAGTTAGGGTCTTCCATATTCTACAATGACCTGAATTTCGAAGAGGAAGAACCAACAACCATTGTAACAACTGACGAGAAGACCGCACGGGAAACAACAGAATGCGACGACCTAAAATACCACGTAGAAAATAGGGTGTGGAACATGAGTTTTGACGGCGCAGCCATCAGAGAAATATCTAGGGTCAGTGTATGGGTGATCCCCCCTAAAGCAAGCACGAATTTGTACTCATATAAGCTCACGTTTGAATGCACTGACAACATGGTCGAGTATGAAGCACTAATATTGGGCTTACAAGTTCTGAAAAAATTGGGCACGTAGAAGATAGTAGTGCACAGAGATTCTGAGATGATCATAAATTATGTAAAGGGTGTATATCAAACCAAACACCCCAGGCTGAGAGCGTACAATAATTTTTCTTTGGAACTCCTCAAACAATTCTCAGAATATGACCTATCTTCTATCCATAGAGAGAAAAATCAGATCGTTAATGCATTGGCCACCATGGCCTTGGTTTTAAATATCCCCATCTTCCCAAACAAAAATTATGAAATCGAGGTTAGGCACAGGCCGACAATGCCTGATAATATCAAACACTGGCAAGTGTTAGATGATGACAAACATGTGGAAATATTCCTCCTTATCAACAACGATTTTTCTAATACAACATTGACGAGGAATGTTGCGACGATGAAGATGAGAGCGTGGATGCGCACAGTAATGAATACCCTTTCCAAAACTAGATCGTGTGAAGGGACATAATACAATTAGAAAATAATATTATTTTAAAGGGGATGGTGCCGCTAGAAAAGTTGTTTGACGAGAATGATGTGGCTAAGAACCCCAAGATCACCGCAAGCGAAGAAGATGTGGAAGACTGCAACATCGAGACTGAGGAGAAGATGAATATGGTGAAATTATCCAAGAAACTCAGTCCAAAGGTCAAGGAGGTCTACATAAAGCTCATGAAAGATTTCCTAGATGTTTTCGCATGGAGCTACGATGACCTGAAAGTGTATGACACAAAAGTGATCCAACATGTTATCCCTCTCAAGGAAGATCAGAAACCTTTCAAAAAGAAGCTAAGATGGATAAATCCCCTATTCTTGTCGTTGGTCGAGAAAGAGTTAAAAAAACTTTTCGACGCTAAAATTATTGTTTCTTTGAGGTTCTTGAAATGGGTAGCTAATATGGTACCTGTAAGAAAGAAAAGCAGTGAGATAAGACTGTGTGTGGAATTTTGAAATTTAAAAATGTGTCTCTCAAAGACCACTATCCCCTTCCTAAAATGGATTACATCCTACAAAAGGTGGTGGGGTCCTAGAAGATGTCTATGCTGGACGGGTTCTCAGGATATAATCAGATCATCGTCCACCTGGACGACAGAGAGAAAACGACTTTCACAACTCCATGGGGAATGTTCATGTACGCCGAGATGTCTTTCGGCCGGATGAATGTCGGAGCCACATTTCAGAGGGCCATGGACATCGCGTTTGCTGATGAAAGGGAAAAATTCATCGTGATTTATCTAGATGACATCACTGTGTACTCTACCTCCAACAAACAACATCTCGAGCACCTGAAGAGAGTTTTCCAGAAGTGCAAAAAAATTGGCATATCATTGAATACAAAGAAGTCTCACTTCATGGTAGAATAAGGAAAGTTGTTAGGGAACATTATTTCCAAATAGGGCATTAAGATAGACCCTATTAGGGTTGAAGGGATCCTGAAGATCGACACCCCGCGCAGTAAAATGGAGGCACAATATTTACTGGGAAAGGTGAACTTTTTGAGAAGATTCATCCCAAACATGGAGGAAATCATAAAACACATAACCTGCATGCTCAGGAAGGGAAACGAGATAAAGTGGAACCCAGAGGCCAAGAAGTCATTTGAGGATATCAAAGTGGCACTGAAAAAATCTCCTGTACTAGCTAGCCCAGATTTTACAAAATATTTCCTCATGTTTTCATTCGCCTCAGAACACACTATTGTCGGTCTGCTGCTACAGAAACGCGAACAGGATTTCGAAAAACACATGTCTTATTTCAGTCAGACGCTGTGCAATGCTCCACTAAGGTATGACATCATGGAAAAGTAGGCGTATGCCTTAGTAAAAGCCTTGAAAGAATTCAGGACATACATTCTCCACTCCCATGTTATCGCTTGTGTACCCAGTAGTTCAGTAAAGGATATTCTGACTTAGCTTGACCCGAAAGGAAGGAGAGGCAAGTGGATAGAGGCCATGTTAGAATATGACCTTGAAATCAAGCCTACAAATCTTATTAAAGGTTGGGGTATTATAAAGTGGATGGCACAGTCGGGCTGCGACGTTGTAGGAATGAATTTCATCGTTGATATGTCGGAATACCCCCAAGAAGAAAAAATTGCGCAGTCGCCTCAACAATTCATCGACTCTCCATGGTATGCAGACATCATCTATGTGTTGGAGAATATCTAGGCCCCTCTGGGTGTGAGTAAGACTAAGACCAGATTTCTCAAGCTCAAAGCAGTTAAGTTCTGCATCCTGGACAACTCACTCTACTAGAAAGATCCTGGGGGAATATTGTTTAGTTGTTTATTGGAAGATGATGCGAAGGGGGGCATATAATAATTTCATAAAGGTGACTATGGAGGACATCACTATTGGAAGACCACCGTGCACAAAATCCTAAGGGAGGGTTATCACTAGCCTACAATTTTTGTTGACGTATATAAGGAGGTCTCTAGCTGCCATGACTGTCAGTTTTTTGATGGAAGAAGAAAGCTACAGCCCCTACCGCTGAAGCTGATCTCAGTCGAAGAACCTTTTATCCATTGGGGTATATATTTTATAGGAGAGATAAACCCTCCATCCTCTATGTAGCACAAATGGATACTCATGGCCACCGAATATTTCATGAAATGGATAGAGGCGATCCCCACGAAAAAAGATACCAATGCAGTCATTATCCAATTACTGGAGACGAAAATTTTGTCAAGGTTTGGGTGTCCCGTTAAGATTTTTATAGATAAGGAATCTGCATTTAAGTCTAAGAGGATGGAGAAATTTTTCTAGGATGATAACATAACCCTGGGGCATTCCATGACGTACTATCCGCAAGGAAATGGGTTAGAAGAATCCTCGAATAAGAGCCTAACCAGGATTATCAAAAGACACCTGCAAGAAAACAAGAGAGCCTAGCATAAAAATCTTATCTACATGTTATGGGAAAACCCGATCACCACCAAGAAATCTATATCAACATCACCTTTCCAGATCGTTTACAGTACGGACGCAATTTTCCCTACTTCACTGGGACTGCCCTTCAGGAATTTGTTGCAAGAACAGGAGGCTGAGTCAAATGCTGCATAGATGAGGATTAATCATCTAATTCACACGCAACAGGAAAGAGAGCAGGTGTATAATCATTCGCAGCTCCATCATGAAAAGATAAAGAAATCCTTCAATAAGCATTCTAAGCCAGAATATTTTTGGTTGGGTCACATAGTTTTGAGATGGGATGCAAGAAATTAAGGTAAATGGAAGCATGCAAAGTTTTACCACCTTTGGACGGGTTCGTTTAGAATCTACGATCATAGCGGAAAAAAGGCTTATTTTCTAGAAGGATTATATGGAGAAAGTTTTGATTGGGGCCCTGTAAACTACAGGTTCCTAAAACATTACCTGATGAAATAAAATCTGATTAAGTCAATTTTAATTGTAAATAGTCATTTTATTTTGCGTCGATTCTGTAGGTCAACAGAAAATTGAAGCCTGAAGTGAAGGCCCTAAGTTTATGTTGAAGTCTTAGAAGTCGCGTTGATAGGTTTAGTTTGTTTTTCCCAGTGTCTAGGGGTCAAATAAATCCCAATGGTAAGGCACCTAGTCTACTATTCTTTGCTACCTCACAAGGAGGATAACATCCACATTGGAGCCAGTTGTTAGCGTCACCATTTTTCTTTCCATTTTAGAGTCAGTTTTAAAGTCACGTTGTGACCCATGCGCCCAAACATGTGAAGTCAGATACGTTACACCGTGAGTTTGAAGTCAGCAAGTTGTCTAGTTGGCCCTTGGAAACGGGAAGGGATGTCATATTTGAAACTTGTATAAGAGGTATGGGTATGTCTTTTCCAATAAATTTGAGTCTTGTCGAGAAACCAGTCTCTACATGCCCCAGGTCGAGTGAAGTGGTTAATAGAGGTTGATTTGGCAAGTACATAAATTATTATCAGTTCATCACAGAGGCCGAGGGAATGAAAAATCATGGCATTTGTATCATGCATGCCCAGCAAGCCTTATCACCTGTATCCTACACATGGGGGTTTGCCATGGAAAACCTGCAACTTGACTTGGACCATCTCGTCACCTTGAATTCACTATCCTCTAGCATGATTTCCTCTCCTTTCCAATTTGTTACAAATCTTGGTTGCTCGACATTCTCTCCAGTTGTAGAACCAAGCCTAAACTCTATTTGCAATTTCTCTTGCCAGACCAGATTGTTCAGAACATTCCCTCCTATGCATTTGTTGGATACACTTCATGTAGAGTTCACCTTGGTCTCACCATGGAGACCTCTCAGAGAAAAAGGAAATGCATGAGCAGTAGAAATGCAAGGTCCAAGCCCCAAAGGGACTGGGATTCATTCTCACCTGCGGAAGGCATTCCCAAAGATGTGAAAGTAACTATTCTTTTACCTGCAGACAAGACTAGATCAAATTGTGGAAAATCTGAGACAGAGGGATTTGCACAGGAAGGGAAGACAATAAGAGCCCCCTCTCCCCAGCAACAAATCCTTAGGAGGAGGGGCATGTCGAGAAATAACTAGGAGATCATGGAAGCTTGAATTTCAAAAGAACGACACATTGGATTGATAGATGAAGAACTACTCAGACACGCCATCTGGCTAGAACCTACTGGGGGATTGATCCGTGAAGACAGGAGTAGAACAAGGAGAGTAGATATCGTAGGAGAAAATGAGAAAGTGCCATCTCAGCAACTAAAGAAAGCAAAGTTGGTTATCACCGAACTCTATCAGGAAAACATGGAATT
>JASDQU010305574.1:10905-27117 GCA_032191745.1 Picea mariana | reverse complement strand
TCATGGATGTGTTCATTGCATACATACCCACAAAAATCGACATGCTGCTCTCGAGGTCGTGGGCTCTGAAGTTGAAGGGTATGTTGCAGATGGATATGTCATACACCACTATCCCTGTTTTTGGCTATGACAGAAGGATGTACAGAGAAGTGTTGTTGAAGTACATGGTAAGAAACAAGACACAACCACACAATCATCCCATATACATCGTCGACACTAAGTTAGGGTCTTCCATATTCTACAATGACCTGAATTTCGAAGAGGAAGAACCGACAACCATTGTAACAACTGACGAGAAGACCGCGTGGGAAACAAAAAAATGTGATGACCTAAAAGACCGCGTAGAAAATAGGGTGTGAAACATGATTTTTGACGGTGCAACCATCAGAGAAATATCTAGGGTCAGTGTATGGGTGAGCCCCCCTAAAGCAAGCACGAATTTGTTCTCATATAATCTCACGTTTGAATGCACTAACAACATGGTCGAGTATGAAGAACTAATATTGGGCTTACAAGTTCTGAAAAAATTGGGCACGCAGAAGATAGCAGTGCGCAGATATTCTGAGCTGATCATAAATTAGGTAAAGGGTGTATATCAAACCAAACACCCCAGGCTGAGAGCATACAATAATTTTCCTTTGGAACTCCTTGATCAATTCTCATAATATGACCTATCTTCTATCCGTAGAGAGAAAAATTAGATCGTCAATGCATTGGCCACCATGGCCTCGGTTTTAAAGATCCCCATCTTCCCAAAAAACAATTATGAAATCAAGGTTAGGCATAGGCCGAAAATGCCTGATAATATCAAACACTGGCAAGTGTTCGATGATGACAAACATGTGGAACGATTCCTCCTTATCAGCGACAATTTTGCTAATACAAACATTGACGAGGAATGTTGCAGCGATGAAGATGAGAGCATGGATGCGCACAGTAACGAAGACCCTTTCCAAAACTAGATCGTGTGAAGGGACATAATACAATTCGAAAATAATATTATTCCAAAGGGGATGGTGCCGCTAGAAAATTTGTTTGACGAGAATGATGTGGCTAAGAACCCTAAGATCACCGCAAGCAAAGAAGATGTGGAAGAATGCAACATCGGGACTGAGGAGAAGCCAAAGGTGGTGAAATTATCCAAGAAACTCAGTCCAAAGGTCAAAGAGGTTTACGTAAAGCTCATGAAAGAGTTCCTAGATGTTTTCACATGGAGCTACGATGACCTGAAAGTGTATGACACAAAAGTGATCCAACATGTTATCCCTCTCAAGGAAGTTCAGAAACCTTTCAAAAATAAGTTGAGATGGATAAATCCCCTATTGTTGTCGTTGGTCGAGAAAGAGTTAAAAAAACTTTTCGACGCTAAAATTATTGTTTCTTTGAGGTTCTTGAAATGGGTAGCTAATCTGGTACCTGTAAGAAAGAAAAGAAGTGAGATAAGACTGTGTGTGGAATTCCGAAATTTAAAAAACGTGTCTCTCAAGGACCACTATCCCCTTCCTAAAATGGATTACATCCTGCAAAAGGTGGTGGGGTCCCAGAAGATGTCTATGATGGATGGGTTCTCAGGATATAATCAGATCATCGTCCACCCGGACGACAGAGAGAAAATGACTTTCACAACTCCATGGGGAACGTTCATGTATGCCGACATGTCATTCGGCCTGATGAACGTTGGAGCCACATTTCAGAGGTCCATGGACATCCCGTTTGCTGATGAAAGGAAAAAATTCATCATGATTTATCTGTATGACATCACTGTGTACTCTACCTTCGACAAACAACATCTCAAGCACCTGAAGAGAGTTTTCTAGAAGTGCAAAAAAATTGGCATATCACTGAATACAAAAAAGTCTCACTTCATGGTAGAAGAAGGAAAGTTGTTAGGTAACATTATTTCCAAATAGGGCATTAAGATAGACCCTATCAGGGTTGAAGGGATCCTGAAGATCGACACCCTGCTCAATAAAATGGAGGCACAATATTTACTGGGAAAAGTGAACTTTTTGAGAAGATTCATCCCAAACCTGGAGGAAATCATAAAACACATAACTTGCATGCTCAGGAAGGGAAATGAGATAAAGTGGAACCCAGAGGCCAAGAAGTCATTTGAGGATATCAAAGTGGCATTGAAAAAATCTCTTGTACTAGCTAGCCCAGATTTTACAAAATATTTCCTCGTGTTTTCATTCGCCTCAGAACACACTATTGTTGGTGTGCTGCTACAGAAAGACGAACAAGATTTCGAAAAACACATGGCTTATTTCAGTCAGACGCTGTGCGATGCTCCACTAAGGTATGACATCATGGAAAAGTAGGTGTATGCCTTAGTAAAAGCCTTGAAAGAATTCAGGACATACATTCTCCACTCCCATGTTATCGCTTATGTACCCAGTAGTTCAGTAAAGGATATTCTGATTCAGCCTGACCCGAAAGGAAGGCGAGGCAAGTGGATAGAGGCCATGTTAGAATATGACCTTGAAATCAAGCCTACAAAGCTTATTAAAGGTTGGGGTCTTATAAAGTGGATGGTGCAGTCAGACTGCGATGTTGTAGGAATGAATTTCATCGTCGATATGTCAGAATACCCCCAAGAAGAAAAAATTGCACAGGCGCCTCAACAATTCATCGACTCTCCATGGTACGCAGAAATCATCTATGTGTTGGAGAATATCTAGGCCCCTCTGGGTGTGAGTAAGACTAAGGCCAGATTTCTCAATTTCAAAGCAGTTAAGTTCTGCATCCTGGACAACTCACTCTACTGGAAAGATCCTGGGGGAATATTGTTTAGTTGTTTACTGGAAGATGATGCGAAGGGGGGCATATAATAATTGCATAAAGGTGACTATGGAGGACACCACTATTGTAAGACCACCGTGCAAAAAATCCCTAGGGAGGGTTATCACTAGCCTACAATTTTTGTTGACGTATATAAGGAGGTCTCCAGCTACCATGAATGTTAGTTTTTTGATGGAAGAAGAAAGCTGCAGCCCCTACCGCTGAAGCCGATCTCAGTTGAAGCACCTTTTATCCATTGGGGTCTATATTTTATAGGAGAGATAAACCCTCCTTCCTCTATGTATCACAAATGGATACTCATGGCCACCGAATATTTCACGAAATGGATAGAGGCGATCCCCACAAAACAAGCTACCAATGCAGTCATTATCCAATTACTGGAGACGAACATTTTGTCAAGGTTTGGGTGTCCCGTTAAGATTGTTACAGATAAGAAATCCGCATTCAAGTCTAAGAGGATGGAGAAATTTTTCCAGGATTATAACATAACCCTGGGGCTTTCCATGGCTTACTATCCACAAGGAAATGGGTTAGAAGAATCCTCGAATAAGAGCCTGACCAGGATTATCAAAAGACACCTGCAAGAAAACAAGAGAGCCTGGCATAAAAATCTTATCTACACGTTGTGGGAAGACCTGATCACCACCAAGAAATCTATATCAACGTCACCTTTCCAGATCGTTTACAGCACAGACATAATTTTCCCTACTTCACTGGGACCGCCCTTCAGGAAGTTGTTGCAAGAACAGGAGGCCGAGTCAAATGCTGCATAGATGAGGATTAATCAGCTAATTCACATGCAGTAAGAAAGAGAGCAGGTGTATAATCGTTCACAACTCCATCATGAAAAGATAAAGAAATCCTTCAATAAGCATTCTAAGCCAGAATATTTTTGGTTGGGTGACATAGTTTTGAGATGGGACACAAGAAATAAAGGTAAATGGAAGCATGCAAAGTTTTACCACCTTTGGATGGGTTCATTTAGAATCTATGATCATAGCAGAAAAAATGCTTATTTTCTAAAAGGATTAAATGGAGAAAGTTTTGTAAACTACAGGTTCCTAAAACATTACCTGATGAAATAAAATCTGATTAATTCATTTTTAATTGTAAATAGTCATTTTATTTTGCATCGATTCTGTAGATCAACAAAAAATTGAAGCCTGAAGTGAAGGCCCTAAGTTTATGTTGAAGTCTTAGAAGTCACGTTGATAGGTTTAGTTTGTTTTTCCCAGTGTCTAGGGGTCAAATAAATCCCAATGGTAAGGCACCTAGTCTACTGTTCTTTGCTACCTCACAAGGAGGATAACATCCCCATTGGAGCTAGTTGTTAGCATCGCCATTTTTCTTTCCATTTTAGAGTAAGTTTTAAAGTCACGTTGTGACCCATGCACCCAAACATGTGAAGTCAAATACATTACACCATGAGTTTGAAGTCAGCAAGTTGTCTAGTTGGCCCTTGGAAACGGGAAGGGATTTCATATTTGAAACTTGTATAAGAGATACGGGTATGTATTTTCCAATAAATTTGAGTCTTGTAGAGAAACCAGTCTCTACGTGCCCTAGGTCGAGTCAAGTGGTTAATAGAGGTTGATTTGGCAAGTACATAAATTATTATCAGTTCATCACAGAGGCCGAGGGAATGAAAAATCACGGCATTTGTATCATGCATGCCCAACAAGCCTTATCACCTGTATCCTACACATGGGGGTTTGCCATGGAAAACCTGCAACTTGACTTGGACCATCTCATTGCCTTGAATTCGTTGTCCTCTAGCATGATTTCCTCTCCTTTCCAATTTGTTACAAATCTTGGATGCTCGACATTCTCTCCAGTTGTAGAACCAAGCCTAAACTCTATTTGCAATTTCTCTTGCCAGACCAGATTGTTCAGAACATTCCCTCCTATGCGTTTGTTGGATACACTACACGTAGAGTTCACCTTGGTCTCACCATGGCAACCTCTCAGAGAAAAAGGAAATGCATGAGGAGTAGTAGAAATGCAAGGTCCAAGCCCCAAAGGGACTAGGATTCATCCTCACCTGTGGAAGGCATTCCCAAAGATGTGAAAGTAACAATTCTTTTACCTGCAGACAAGACTAGATCAAACCGTGGAAAATCTGAGACAGAGGGATTTTCACAGGAAGGGAAGACAATAAGAGCCCCCTCTCCCCAGCAACAAATCCCTAGGAGGAGGGGCAGGCCGAGAAATAACCAGGAGATCATGGAAGCTTGAATTTCAAAAGAACGACACGTTGGATTGATAGCTAAAGAACTACTCAGACACACCATCCAGCTAGAACCTACTGGGGGATCGATCCATGAAGACAGGAGCAGAACAAGGAGAGCAGATATCATAGGAGAAAATGAGAAAGTGCCATCTCAGCAACTAAAGAAAGAAAAGTTGGTTATCGTCGAACTCTATCAGGAAAACATGGAATTAAGGTGACAGCTAGCGACAAAGGATATGGAAGCGTCCGAAATGCAGGGTCGCGAAGGAAATGTAGCGTGCTTGAAAAGGTATCTCAGAGAGGCATGAGACACCATTGTACAACTACGAGAAACACGGAGACTAATGAAATAAAGGCATGCGAAACATTCCAGAGAATGAAAAACGACCAAGAAGGAAGCCCACGTAGCTCTCTTCAATGCATAGAAAAAACAAGTTTAGTTGGCGCCCGTCTCAGCACCTGCAAAGGATAAGACAAATCTTGGTAGTTTTGAATGATATGTTTCTCTAAAGCATGCTACCATTTTGATAATGGCCATGACGATATAACAACTACTTATTGTGCACAGTTCTCAACAAATGATCACATCACAAAAATTGAAGTCATTATTTACAGACAACAAGATCCTGAAAGACACCTTCTCACCAGAACACCTGCTCAAAGGTACACAGCGACACATCTATTCTCCATGCCAAAGCCTGACTGACTATCACATCCCCATGGCGAACCTACGAACAGTCATAAGTAAACATGCGTGATTATTGTCTATTTTTGGAAAACACTATGCGAAGAGTCTCCAATGCATGTTGCTCAGTTTTCCTAGTTCTAAGGGTTAGCAGTTAGGAAGCAGGGTAGCCGAAGTGGCACCCTCATTTATATATTTCATCTCTTCTATGTAAGCCGGATTGGTTGGAAAATTTGGTAGACGATAGATATTGTGTGTAATCTGAATTTTTGACTGGAATTTAATGAAAAGGTCATGTGACTTGATTAAAATATTTTAGTTGTAACAATTGGATGTATTGTACTTCTTTCTTTGTGTATGTTCTTTCCTGTTATCTTTATTTCATATCTCTTTCTGTTTATTTTGGAATGAATTATCGAACCTGTGGATTTGTTGTACAATGCCCCTTGTTCACGTCGATTAGACAAAATGTTTTCCTCTAAAATATAACTCTAAATTCACCCATAGCGGTTCTCCTGAGTTACTTCCTGTAATTTCTCCCACCACACATTATGGTTTTACACTGAAGGTTGTTGCTCACCTAGCCTTATCCTCTCAAGTCTAGTCATTGAGTCATTTGTCCCATCTTTTCCTCAGACCGACCCCATAGACCAAGTCTTACTTTCTTTCACTAATGTAATTGGAACCCATTATATCATAAGTGTTAAATCTAGCCATTGTTTTGAAATTCATATCCCGCATGAACACTGCGCCACTTTCGAGAGAACCCGCTCTTAATCTGAAAGGCTAGTTTCAGGTCTCAAATTTGGTTGAAAAAGTTACCTTCGTCATTTTTTTATCAATCGAACATATTTACAGAGCGCTAACAACTCCCACTGTCAATTATCACCTTGCAAACTATTTCCTTTGTTTTGCAAGATGTTATGAACAAAGCATTGTTTTTTTAGTCTATGCCTCTTGCTTCAAAAGAACCTTCTTCATCATCAGGGATATTCCATCCTCTGCACCATCTACCTCAACATCTCATTTTTTCACTTCCGAAATGTTAGCTTCACTTCCTTTCTTCCTCTAGGGACAATCCCAAGACATGTGCCATGTTTTTCCAAAGGAATAACAACTTACTTATCCTCCTCTACCTCTTCCTCTTCCTCCGAGAAAAGATTTTCTACCACCACTCTGCCTTCCTCGAGAACTTCCTCCTCTCTCAGAGTGACTATGTGGTTTCTCTGCCTCATCCTTGGGCTTTTGTTCTTTCTGCTAGGCAACTCCTTTTCCTCTGTTCAAGCTTCGACCTCTGTTTTGTTGACTCTACTTTATGGTCAACTTCTCTTCTTCTTTCAACACAATTTGATATGCATCCTCCACTGTCCTAACTGTCGCCATGTTGATTTTGTCATGAATATTGTATCTCAGTCTATTGATATATCTAGCAACTTTCTCTTCATCTCTCTCTCTCGGTCCAGCTCTAATGTTCAATTTGTAGAAATACTTTGTGTACTCCTTCACAGTCAATCCTCTCTATCTCAGGTTCTGCATCCTCTTGAACAGATTTATCTAGTAATCCTTGGGCATGAATTTCACCTTTAACTTGGCTACCATTAGATCCCAGCTTTCAATCTTTTGTTTTCCTTTTCTCCTCTTGTTGGTGTGAAGTTCATCCCACCATAGTGTTGCATGACCTTTCAACCTAGTGACAACATGTCTTACCATTTTCTCCTCTTCAGCATCCTCATAGTCGAAATACTTGTCCATTGCTCGTATCTAATCAAGAAATTCTTTTGTTTCTAGGTTTCCTTCATACATAGGGATGTCAATCTTTTCTCTGGCTCCCAATTTGACAACTGCTTTTAGCAAGTTTTCTTCCACAACATCCTCAACTACATCTTCTTCGACTTCTAATTCTTCATTTTTTTCCTCCCTGACATCTCCAGCATCAGGCGCTCTCCTTTGTGTTGTTTCCATGGCATCCATCCTTGCACACAATTCTCTCATCTCCCCTTCCATAGCTCTGTTTGCTACAGGTGGCTCAACACAACTTCTAGGAAACATTATGTTGACACTTTTGATATCCCTTGTCGATATCAGTTTACTTCTCTCCCTACAAAATTCAATTATGTACTCTCTCTGATACCACTACTGGTGCAAACCCCCTTCCCTCCAAAGGGCTTCTCGACCTTACGGTCTTGGATCATTTGAAATACCGAGTCAAAGAAACTCCTTGGGTCCATGCAGGCACTCAAAACCACTCTACACACATGCATAGATCATTTTTCCCAATAGTGACCATGGTTATGACTGCGGGTCTATTTCATCGTGATTAGGAATTTGGGGATATCCCAAACTCTTCCCTCAGCTTTTCTTGAAGTGATCTTCTCCGAGTTTCCGAATTTCTGCCATGCATATCCTCAGATCCATCAGCCCCACTATTTTTCAGGTTTCACAACTTCACAAAACTCTGGCACTCTCATCCATGAACCCCCAGACTTCTGATTCCTGAATTCCTTGATCCGTTGCCACGTTCTCCTTCTGTGATCAACGGCTGAGATTTGTTCATGACTTAGGACTTTGAGATTCTACTTTCAGAAAGCCTCCAAACTTCTGAAATCTGAAGTGTCTAAACACCTCATATCTATCCTCTACATAATTCTCCCAAATATGACGGTCTGGAATCATTATCCTCCACTGAGAACGAATCTTGTCCACTGATTTTAGTGGAGACTCCGAGGACCTGTCTCCTTGCATAATTTCCACCTTATCCCTCATGAAATTTACTTCCTTGTTTTTTCTTTGTTCCTATGAAAAATCTCTTTGACACTTAGTCGAAATCTTGGTTTGTGCACACCTTTCAATAGATCATCTTCCATAGTCGACTCCCTGGTGTATAAATTTGCACTCATTGTGACTCTTCTCTAGCTGCTTCTATCTCTCATGACTGAAATCATGCTATCCCTCCTGATTTTTTGAGTATGAATACTTTTTCATGCACTCCTTGTGGATTTCGATGCCCTCCTTGTACATATAAGTTCCTCACTAACTCTCCTGAGCTTTGAGTCAAAATAGACTCGGCCATGCACTCCTTGTGGACATTGTGCACTCCTTTCACTCGCTCAATGAAGAGAAACAATGGAAACTTATTCACTCTTCACAGTGACTCATACGTTCAACTACACAAATGCAATCATGGATACAAGAATAGAAGAAAATAACAGAGGATTGAAAATAAACATAAATCCTATCACTCATTCAGATAGACGCATAACAACACACATTGAAACAATATTCCTCTGTTATATTCATTCAACTGAAACTTGCATACATTCATACAGTATTTCTCTGTATCTCCTAGCTCTTGGCTTACAATGGAAATCTATACATTAGATTTAGCAGCCTCCAACAACCACTACTAGGCAATATTACAAATCTTTGTACAAAGGGATTCTCTTGAGTTCTTCCCTCCAACTACTCTATGTTATCCTATCAGAAATAAAAGTTTTCAACTACTAAATGTTTATTACAATAAATATAGAGTCAGATAAATAAGAGCGCAAGATCTAGATCTGTACTATGATCTGCCTCATAAAAAAAAATATATTCCCGATCGATCTTACGTGATGGCTTAGCCTCCGATCATTAAAGATGTTCATTACCCAAAAACCTTTGTCAAATATTACATTACTACAATTATCTTTGAAATTCAAAAGATTTCAAAATACACACTAGTGCGCCAAGATGTCTTCCATGCTTGTGCTTTGTTGGCCATGCTCCTGCATCAGATATCATGGACCAATTGGGTGCTAAGCCATCGATCATTGTAGTCGCTAATATTGAGGAGAATATGAATTGTCAGATCACTCTATGTTGGAAATATATCGTAACCGTCGGATTTCCTAACTACAAATGTATACTATTGCATACTAAATAAACACACTAAGAAATACACTTTTACCTAATGACACAGTAGACCAATTAGATCTTAACTAACTCCTAAGTGTCTAAATNTGCAATAGTATACATTTGTAGTTAGGAAATGTATACTATTGCATACTAAATAAACACACTAAGAAATACACTTTTACCTAATGACACAGTAGACCAATTAGATCTTAACTAACTCCTAAGTGTCTAAATAACCTAGCATCCCCCTTAAGAACAACTTGGGATAGGATTGAAGAATTTTCAATAGTGACACAATAGGACAAGAAAGGAGGCATTAGAGCCTATCCCCCCTTAATGAAAAATTCTTGAATGCCTAACATAGATCAAAGTTTGGAAAACTTCACTTATGTAACCGAATTTGTGAAAATTTATGCAACTTGATATTCTGTAGCTAAAAAGAGAACTTCAATAACTTGATCATGAATGATATTTTTGATGAAGTTCATGTGTAGCTCGATGTTTTTTTTGCATTGATGTTGAACTAGGTATTTGGATAGCTTGATAGCACTATGATTATCACACCAAAGGTTGGTCGAATGTTGTTGGTCGAATTCAGACTCTGAAAGGATCTTTCGAAGCCATAAGGTTTCCTGACTTGCATTTATTGTTGCTTGGTACTGTTAACAACCATTCTTGTATTGGGCACAAGAGTATCCAGGTCTGCAGGTTGCACGAGAAGTGCCCAAGCGGAACACGAAAAAAAATCTCATTTCAGGCTACAAATCAAGCGAGCAGGCGAAGTTATGTCGACGACGGTCCAGATTCATCCATAAGATCAGATCGATGGATGGCAGGAAATCATGGTTAGAGGATTTGCGCCGAGATTAGCGCAATGGATAGCGTCCATATTATGTGTAGGAATGGATGGCAGCCATCCATCCCAAAGGACGTGTGGCATGAGATCTAGTCACGTCGGCATTTCGGCATTCAGGAGTTCAAAGGGTGAGAGTTCCATGTCATTATACATATCGAAACCCCTAACCCTGAATCTTCGAAAGTTCCCAAAGTCGGGCCCGTAGTATCATGGGGCAATATCATCCGTCCATCCACAGGAGACACCTGGCGCGCAATTAGGCTCCTCACTGTTTCGCCCATCGTGATTTTGAGGCACAGGGAGTAGCTCCGTCATATTGCTGATGCGCGAGGTGTCGGGAGTGTCCAGGACCCAGGCCCATAGCATCACCGAGTGAGTTCAGGACCGTCAGATCTAAGAGGATGCGTGGCATCCAATTAATTCATCTCGGCGTTTCGTTGATCATGATTTTGATAAGAGAAGATTAACTCCTTCCTATTCAAGAATGCTGAAAGCACCTTTGAGAGTAAATGCAAGGTCACAGCCCGTGATCACCGGAAAATAAAAGAGTTGTGCAAGAGGGGCCAAACGCGTCGGGTTTCAGCCACAGAGAAGCCCATCACGATCTCTAGGTGCCATCGGATCCTATATCAATCATGTTTCTTGCTTGGAATAAATGAAGGTGAGAGGGGGTGGTTGAAACCTCTCCTCATTCATTAAGTGTAAGGTATGGAGGGTCTGGAAAGCGGTCTGCTCGAGAGGGTCTTGTGTACCATTTTTTTCAAAGAATCCATGCCGAGTCCTCGATTATCCAGAGGAGGTTTGCACATGCTAACTCAGCTCTTAATGGCTCAACTACTCCCCTTACAGGAGCCATGCACAGTTAAGGTGGCGTCTGACAAAGAATATCTGTTTGAATTCGGCTAAAGGGAAACCAAGCCTTGGATGACTGAGCACGTCGCTATTACTCAAATTTTTTGAGTATATAAACTTAGTCTTTGTATTTTATAATCTATTGATGGTTGAGCAAGGCTCCCGATTGTAAAATCTTTAGCGAAGCACTGGTTATTCTGGTTATGTATTAACATATGAGACTTCTTGCCTTATGAATGTCATCTTCTTTCCATGTCTTTGTTCATACTGTATTAGAACAGCTCGAAATTGGAGGATTCAATCAAGTTGTAGCTATTATAGAATGATGTATGTTGGATCACTGTAACAGCTACATTGTCTCTAATCAGTCTTGTGATTTTCTCAATGCCAAATGACTTGGAATTGGAGGATCTAGTCAAGTCACCCCTTCAGTTACCCGAAACTCTGAACCAAGAGGATCTTGCATTTAGAGTTTTTCTTCTGCAAACTGATGAAAGGCCTATTGATCGAGGTAGTTTTTCTCATTCCTCTCACCAAGTTTTCCACCTGCCCATTTTACAATCAACCCACTGACTGAAGTTAGATCAAGAGCTCCTTTGTTCTTTACATACCAAACCTGGTCCCTGAGCTAGAGTGATTTCATCCTGGGTCTCTAACCATTTGATCGTCCATTAAACTTATCATGACATAAAACTGATGGGTGTTGGGCTCTGCTCCTGTCACAATCCAGGAGTGACTTCTGACACTAACATTTCTAGCGTCGTTGTCGAGGATGAAGTTGAAGATTTTCCCTGGGCAGAACAACATTGAGCCTCTGATTCTGAAGGTGCATCAAACATCAAATCCCTTCAAGATTTCTACTATGCACCTAGCGACTCCACTGTGGTGACTCCAAGGTTTCCACATCACTATTTCAGTTGTGGCTACTGTTAGCACACCTAAAAGCTGACCCTAAGAAGTTTTCTTGATAAGGTTTCAGCAGTTGTTTTCTCAGCCTGAGAAGCTTCCTGGGGTAACAACAACGTTAGGATCTGGCCTTTGATGGTGAACAAGGAATAGACACATTCAAAGCTACGCATATTTCACCTGGTGATTCCATGATTCAAGGATCAATTAGCGACTCCACTGGTTGGATATGGAGAAAATCCTTGCTCGTAGGTTTGCTCCTTTTAATTTTTCTGCTATTCCTGGTTTTCCTAATGTTGTCCCCTCTCCGAATGAATGGGGCGATTATTTGCTCATATTTGGAAAATGTGAAGAGGACAACCCTACTCAGCACCTCAGTGAGTTTCACGAACTCATGTGTCGGTGGGAGATACATCATGAGGATGTATTACTGAAGATGTTCATGTTCTCGTTAGTAGGGGATGCGCGTAAATGGTATTATTCTTTACCCCCTGCTAGCATTTCTTCACTCAATGGATTCCATGCAGCTTTCACCACCTATTGTCAGCAATTGTATCCCCCTAAGTTAATTTGTCATAATTGTTGTGAGGGATACCACAACTCTATAGAAGAGAAAGCTATTTTTGACGTAGGCTATGGGGATGATCCTGATGACCTGGATCAGAACTCAGTCCTTTCTCCTCCCCATTCTTCTGCATCAGAGGCAGGTTATGAAAGTGATGAAGATCCTAGGGAGGAAGGAGATGCCCTAAGTGAGATGATGGAGCAGGCGGTATCTCTCACTGACCAACGTGAAAAATTGGAATCTGATGGAAACAAAGAGGATTTTCCAGTCTTTGAGGTAGATGATCTAAGCAGCTCTTTTGAAGAGATTATCAAAGATTTCTTATATGCATTAGCATCTACCCCTGATGAGCCTACTGTCTCAGAATTAAACGAAGAAGCCATTGTGGAAGAGAATTGTTATTTCTTCCTTCACAAGATTTCCCATGATGTATTTACATTTGGGATTGAACGGAAGGATCGGGAGACCATTCCCTTTTTACAAGATGGGGAAGTGCACGAAGAAGATGAGGAAGAACCAGAAGAGCAGCTGAGCACACATTTATTTTCCTATCCAGAGCCAGTCAACGAGCAGCCACCGCTCGAGATCACTGAGCCTACAATATTTGTCCACTCACCTATGCTTGTCAGAGATATTTAGCCACATGGGAACAGTTGTGTAGCAGAGGAGGCTGTCTGTCACCAATTTTTCGAAATTCTCCACTCATTCTATGACCCTGTCAGCGAATACATGGAGTGGCATGTCCTTTATGCCTTGGAGCCGCCCTATTTCATATCAACTTCAGCCTGTGAGGAGAATTTGAATAGTGTAGTCATTTTGTTGTCACAGTTACATCATCTGATGGTGATCATCGACAGAAGGAAGGAGCTTCTATCCAGGAAGTTGCTTGAATGGTTATGGTGGAAGTCTACTTTCACCTAGCCCCATGTAAAATATTTTATTAGCATTAGGACTGTTGGAAAATGTTTAACAGGTAGCGTATGCTTGTCATTGATGGCAAGTACAATAGTGAAGATGGCAGGATCAGAGTGTGCATCGATGGAAAAACAGGAAAAACATAAGCTCAGGAGGAATTAGTGCAGAGTCGAATGTAGTGCATAGGTGTGCACCAGGGATGAGGTTAACTCATGACTAAAGCTCAAGGGAGATAGCGTACTTAAGATCTCAGGTGGATCAAAGGTCAAGGCCTTTGACACTTAGAAGTTCTTCCAAGTAAGAAGGATGTGTAAGCTTGGAGGAGAAGCGTCGGTGATCATTGGGCCCCATCCCAAATTCCCGACAGCATGAGGGTTATCAGATCTGAATAAAGACAAGAAGAGTGTGCTGAAGAGGAGAATAGATCTCAAGCATCAGNGTAGCATATGCTTGTCATTGATGGAAATTACAGCAATGAATATGGCATGAGTACAGGAAGAATGTAACAGACGGGCACTAGAAGTATTTTAGGAAGACGCTGCAGAGAAAGCCCGATAAGTTCAGAAGAGAAAGTGCAGAGGATTGTTGGTAGGTTATTATTAGGCAAAGTAAGCTTGTCATTGATGGCAAGATCAGAGTATGGAGCGAAGGAAAAACAAGGACAAAGTACACTCCGCAGGAGAAGTGCCAGTGATCGCTGGATCTCATCCTGAATTCCCGATGGCCGTCAGATCTAAATGAAGACAAAAGGAGCGTGCAGATCTGGAGGATATATCTCAGGCATTAGATCTGAGCGCAGGATCCGACCACCATTGGATCCAGGAAAACCTGCATGATCTTTAAAAGTGAAAGGAGTAGAGGGCTCACAAATCCCGAAAGCAGGAGGATCGTCCATCTCAGGGGGTTATGTGGACCATTGATCCGACTCCCTGTCGGAGTTTTGGGGATCGAGAGTTGGAGATGTCAAAGAATATTGACATCAAGAATCCCAAAATCACGATGTGTGAAATATCGACTGAATCTGAACCGTCAGATCAAGATGTGATCTGGACCGTTGATCCGACTCCCTGTCGAAGTTTTGGGGATCGAGAGTTGGAGATGTCAAAGAATATTGACATCAAGAATCCTGAAACCGCGATGTGTGAAATCCCGACTGAATCTGAACCGTCAGATCAAGATGTGATCTAGATCATCGACCTGACTCACGTCAGCAGACCACGTCATCTAGGAACACGTGGCACAACTAGGTAATGACATGTGTCAGACCGATTCAACATGCCAAGCACATGTAAGTCACGAATCATGGTGACACGTGGTAGTTATTTAACACATATGACGTCAACAGACTTACACCATGTCAGAGTTTTGAGGATTGCGTGTTGGAGATGTCAAAGAAACAATGCAACAGGAATCTCGATTTCGTGATATGAAAAATTGTGACTTCAATCGCAGCCATTGGGTCAAGATCAGATCTGGACCGTTGATTCCAGTCAATGGAGAGGCATCAGGGATTGAGAGTTAGACATGTCAAAGATTATTGACATCAGGAATCCTGATATCGCGATATGCAAAATTGTGATTTAATCGCAGCCGTTGAATAGAGATCAGATCTGGATTGTTGATCAAACTCCATATCGAAGTTTCATGAATCGCGACATAGAGAGGCAAATAACTCAATGCATCAAGAATGCCGAAATCGCGAAATCACGATTCAATCATAGTCGTTGAATCAAGATTAGATATGGACCATGGAATCACAAGACATGTGGTAAGTGATCAAAGTTTCGCTGACTTGGGGTCAACGGAGCATAGTGTCGAAAATCATGAAATACGAAATCGTGAAAGTTCCTTATGCATAAGGCTGTGGTCACAGCCCTTGGAGACATCAGCGAGAGATGGAGGAAAGAGATAGAGAAACCAAGATTCTTTTTGGGGATTGCGACTTGGAGAGGCAAGAACACAATGCAACAGGAATGCCGAAATGTCGAAACCCGATTTAAAGGCAAGATTAATAAAGCTCATCCAACGACGTAGATTAACCTGAAGAATATCTGAGGTCTACTACTGCACGACATAGTGAAACTGCTAGAAACCATTGATGGTTTCTACCAGAGAATGCAAAGACACTTCAGGATGACTAACAGAGGAGGTGAAAAGTCTCTGAGAGGAATGAATATGATCATGGAGGTGATTGACAGCTGATGAGCATTGAGGCCTGTAACTGAAATAGAGAAGGTGAGTTCGACTATCACAGAGAAGAGGAAGAGTCTCAAACTGCCAGAGAGGTTGAGGAATCTCAGTATAACATACAGTGATGCTGGACACGCGGGGTGAACCACCAGAGAGGCTAAAGAGTCATGATGATGATTAGACAGAGCACTCGAGAGGTGGAGGATAACGACGTGGAGTCATCATGCAAGGGCATTGTGAACATTGCATGCACAAGGTGCACAGAAGCTATAAATACACGATACAAAGAAGAGATGGGGTTGTTGTTGATTTTGGAG
>JASDQU010305573.1:45724-62349 GCA_032191745.1 Picea mariana | reverse complement strand
AAACCCTGGTTTAAATGGATATGGTCTAGTTTTATTTTTAAACTTATCAACTTCCCTGTGCCTATCAAACCCAAGTTTATAGCTAAGCAGCAACCTTGAGTAACCTTGAGACTGAGCACATACATGTTAAACCCTGGTTTAAATGGATATGGTGTAGTTCCATTTTTAAACTTCTCAACTTCCATGTGCCTATCAAACATAAGTTGAGCACATACATGTTAAACCCTGGTTTAAATGGATATGGTTTAGTTTTATTTTTAAACTTTTAAACTTCCATGTGCCTATCAAACATAAGTTGAGCACATACATGTTAAACCAGGGTTTAAATGTATATGTTCTAGTTTTATTTTTAAACTTCTCAACTTCCATGTACCTATGCACATACATGTTAAACCCTGGTTTAAATGGATATGGTCTAGTTTTATTTTTAAACTTCTCAACTTCCATGTGCCTATCAACATAAGTTTATACAGATGATCTGAGCTAAGCAGCAACCTTGAGTGTACATCATACTCAAGCTAGCTAGTGCTAAGTTATCAATTTGACAGAATCATAATATATCACACAAATAAGATATCAGATATCATAGGTGGATAAATTCAACCTGATTCACTCAGAAAGAACTTCGATTATTTAGACAGTTTTAAATTGAAATTTTATAGTGAAAATCCTCATTAATAATCTGAAACTATAACTTCCATCACTGATTTCTGAAACTATAACTTCCATCACTGATTTGGAGCTATAAAATTCTTAATTGAATTTATTCATTTATTAACCTACTCCTTAAAACACACCAACCCAAATGAAACATACTCTCAACCACAATTAATCAATGCAAAAAAATTCAAGGGAGGACCTCATCTTTCAAATTCAATGCTGTCTTCAGAAATGCATCTCCGGCGGGAAAGTAGAGT
Source organism: Picea mariana (assembly GCA_032191745.1). NCBI lineage: Eukaryota > Viridiplantae > Streptophyta > Pinopsida > Pinales > Pinaceae > Picea > Picea mariana. The sequence continues at coordinate 61,432 of JASDQU010305573.1, read as the reverse complement.
TCTCTGAAAGGCTCCGCCAAAATGGCAGTGCCCGAATAGTCTTTACGCTCAGATTGGCCCTTTTCCGTTTCTGCTTCCGCTGGCCTATCCAGCAGGTTATTGACGAAATACAGTTCAGGCATTCTTGTGAAGATTTCAGAGTACAGCAGTGGTGTGATACAGCGTTGATTGCATCGGCTATGATTCACAGACGCACTGTGAGAAAACAAACAGCCGAGAAAAGATATAAACAGTGTGAACGACCTGAGCTGTCAAAAATCTTCTTGATGATGATGATGACGGAGGGCACCGCGCCATCGGCTAGACTTGGCTTTTTAGAACTGTCGTATGCTCTTGTTTTGAGGTTTAAAAGGATGTGAGTCTCGTGGGATGAGACCACGCACGGTACATATTTCAGAACGGCCCACCTCCCAGACCACGTGAATATTGTGACACCGCCCAAGTCATAAAGCGCTACAGATGTTTAATGGGTTGCTTGAAGATTAGGCGAGCTACCACATGCCATGCCAGGAATGGGAGGTGAGTTATGGTGATTTAATGGTTTTTAATTTTTATTTTAAAAATAGTAAAATGCAGCAGTTTAAACAGTTTTTCACTTTTGTTAGTCATAATTAATTTTTTTTATTTATAATGGTGGAATCGGCAACCTGGGTCGCTTGACAAACATGTTCACACAGCCAGTCAGTATGAGGCACTTGGTGAGAATTGAACTTGAGACCTCCTTTACATATTTTCTTCTCATTGTTTAGATTATGTTTTTAACTCCATAAATCAATTTCACAATTCATTATTAGTCTCTGCCATGAGACTATAGTGATGAGTTTGCTTTTGATGTGATATTAATTTTCTTTTTATCATAAATTTGTGTATGCAATGTAATGTTTAACATAGGAAAACAAATATATATTTTTGGATATAATAAAAATGTTTTTCATTTTTAATTGGTTGATAGAATTGAAGTGTTATTGCCCCTTTTAAGTCTTTCAATATGTAGAATTAATTACATGATCAATGAATTTCACCAATCACCACATCTAAATATAAAAATTTGTATTTATTATTATGCATTATTATATTTATTATCTAATATATTATTTATTATTATATTTATGAATATTATAGTTTCATTCAACTTACGGTTTATTATACAATTTGAATAACAAACAACCCTCAATTATTATATTTTGATAAAAAATATTCATGACTGCGTTGCCAATGCAATCCTTGTTAAGTTATAGCGAAAATAACTATTATTAAATATTCTTTGTCAATATAAATTAATTTAAAGAAAATTATATTATTTTAAATCACTTATTGATAATATTTAAACGTAAGCTTTTGTTAATGATATCTAAAGAGTAGACTTTCATATTTATTAAGTATTTCTAAATTTTATATCAAATAAATTAATTTTTTTAAATAAAATTGATTTTAATTTTAAAAAAATGTATATTATTTATAATAATATAAATTAATTTAAAAAAATTATATTATTTAAAATTATTTATTGATAATATCTAAATGTAAGTTTTCATAAATGATATCTAAAGAGTAGACTTTCATATTTATTAAATATTCTTAAATTTTATATCAAATAAATTGTTTTTTTTAAATAAAATTGATTTTATAAGATGTTCAACATGTTAAAAGTAACACTCCACCCATTCTATAATCTCAATGACATGAAACATCCTCAAGCTAACCTCATTAAAGAGCACAATACTAATAGTGGATTTTTAGGAAGATATTTTCCACACTTAAAACTTTAAGAGATTAAAATAATTACCTAAAAAACACTATATAAGAGATTCTTGGTCATGAAATGGAAGGCGTGTTATTTATGGAATTTCGATCTTAGATGTTGACAAAACACATGCAATTCATGGGGCATACTTATGCAAAGTTTGTCCTCCAACATATCAAAAGCATGTTTGACTTGATATCCAAGTTTTGTTTTGTTTGACTTGATATCAAAAGAATTTCCACAGATCAAAAACTACTATACCTTTCGACAAAGCCATCGCCTGGTTCGACGGAGCTGCTCAACTAGATGGAACACTCTGCGGGGCTGGAGGACATATTTCCATCAGCACACGCACCTCCTACAGATGGACGCTCAACGGAGGAAATGGAACCAACACCAAAGCCGAACTTCTGGGGGCATGGGCTTCCATTATCTTGGCACAAAGGCTGGACATTGAAGATTTGATTCTCCTGGGAGACTCCAAGGTCATTATTGACTGGTTAAACGAAAAGGCCAAACTCCGATCTGCAGCACTGGAGTGCTGGAAAGAGCGAACCACTACAGCAAAAAGACTCTTAAAGAGCTTCATTGCCATCCATATCTACAGGGAAGAAAATTCCACAGCGGACCAGCTCTCCAAACAGGCGCTAACCCGGCCTCCTGGTAAACTAACTTTTGCCCGTTGGGAGGATGGTACTGAGGGTCCCTCTATTCAACTAATTCTCTGAGGTGTTTGGTGCCTGGTCTACATTTTTTCTCTCTGGCAATTGTGTCATAGTGCTGGTGACATTACAAACACCGTATGACTGTGGTTTCTTGGGATTCTGTTTTTGTTTATAGCTCCAATCAGGCCTCTCCAGGACATCATTGTTGAATACAAGCAGGTTGTACCCTGCGCTATAGGAGAGGACATCGAGGCTCTTTTCACAACATGAGCAATCTTTGATATCAGTGTATGCGCATGACAGCCATCAGACAGACCGTCTCAGGCCCAAATTCTCAGCAAAAGATTTAGACACGTTTGCTGGCAGCTACCAGCTCACTCAAAAGATTGTACTGAGAGACTGTGTATCTGTTCTGGACTCATGATACCCACAGCGAGATCGGATCTCCGTTTTGCATGACCAGTTGATGCATCACTGTAAAAAAATTTATATACTGTTGTTTATAAAATGAGGAATTTTTTTCCCGTGGAAAAAAAAAAAAGTTTTGTTTTGTTTGTTATAATAAAGAAATGTCATTGAACAACACATTGCACGCGACTTGATATCCAAGTTTTGTTTAATATGCCAGTTTAGTTTAGTTTTGTTTTTTATAATAAAGAAATGTCACTGGACAACAAATTGAACACATTAGGATAGAGATAAGTTTGTAGTTTAATAATAAAATTGTTATATGTGTATTTGAAGAAGGTTTTAATTTGTTGATTTTATTTGTAATAATTAACAAGTATTGGATGTCAAATCTAATTAGTGTGATTGGGTTTGAAAGTTTTGTTTGTAGGGTAATTTAGATTCGGAATTTATAGTACTTTTTCCAGAAAAATTTTGGCTCAATTATATTATCAATATAATTTTTTTACATCTCTAATCTCCACACAGAGATTTCATCACAAAAGTTGTCACATCTAGTAAGTCATCATAAGCTTTGCAAAAATAGCAAAATATAAGAGTTCGGGATTTGTCCTCTGCACTATGCAAAAGAAGATCACATACCAAAATAGTCTAGACTTTTTTAGTTTGTCGGCTAGAAGTAATCACTAAAACATAACATCACCAAATAAAAATTGTTATGCCATCACAACTGATTTAATGAATACAGGAAAAACTAGTGGACTCTAATTTGTCTTTTAGGGCCTTCCACTCCATCTATCCATAGGTGATAGAATAGATAGTCCTCATTCTCTTCCAGAGCCTTCTTGGAAAGGCTGTCCGCTTCGACATTAAAGATCCTATAGATATGCTGAAAATTTATAGATCTAAAATTCTTTGATAGATTTTTGGTTCTCTTTTTCCAACCTTCCAAAGTTGGGACCTAAAGTTTTCCTTTTTCCAGAAGCCAGTCGATGATAACTTTCGAGTCCCCCATAATGTGAATCCCAGTGATATCTAGAAAATGTGCAAGAAACATAGTTGCCCAAGCCCCAAGAAGCTCTGCTTTTGTATTTGTACCTCTGCCACCATTTAGTGTCCACTTTATTACCGTTGTATCCAATGTTCTTATAACCCCACCTACTCCACACTGACTTCCATCCATCTTTGCTGCACCATCAAACCATGCTAGTATAGCTCCTTTTTCCTGTGTAATCATACAAGCCTTAGGAAGTATGTCTTTCTGTGCATATGCAGTAAACTCTGTTTGTGATTTGGTTTTGTGAACAATCGCCAGAGAAGATGGCTTTTGGTCTTCAAATATAGCTTTATTGCGCTCATTCCATATGTTCCAACAAAAGAGTGCAGAGGTCTGTGATGGAGTCAACATCTCCTCATGCCAATTTTTCAAACATTCCGACAGCAAATTTCCCTTCCAACAGTGCATTAACTTCATATCTTTAATCATGTGAGCCCAGGTAGTTTTGGCAAAAATATACTGAATGAAAAGATGTGATATGGTTTCTGTATCAGACTTGCATAAAGGACAACAACTTGGACCTTCCCAACCCCTTTTTTGAAGGGAATCCCAAGTTAGAATTTTTCCTTCTAATGCAAGCCAAATAAAAACTTGTATTTTTAGAGGCATCTTCCATTGCCAGATAGATCTCCTCCAAGACTCGGCTTTATTCAGATTTTTTGTTTTTATGATGTTCAAATAAAAAAAAATTATTGTTGGTAGGCTTGATTCATCACCACCAGACCACGTAAGCTTATCCTTTTTTGCACTTAAGAAAGCCCCTGATTTTATAAGGTTTGATCTATAAAGATCCCATTCCATAACTACATTTCCAGTAAGGCCAAGATCGTTGTTGTTCTTCCAGTTTGTTGCCGGAGCCTGATTTTCTAAGCTAATAAAGGCTTGATCAAGAGTCTTAATGTTCTGAATATCAAGTACAGATTGCAATTCTCTTGGAAAAAAAAGAAGAATCCCCCATCTCTAGTATGTGGTCCTTTCTAAAGCAATGTTTTTACCATTACCCGGATTCCAGTACAAACCATAAGTAATAAGATGAACAATTTTAATCATGCCACTCCAGATTCGAGAAGCTCCAGAAGCTTGGAAAGTTGTCGATCTGAGCCAGGTATCCACTGATCTGTTCTTTAAATATTTGCCTTGAAGGACCCTATGCCATATGCCATTCCCATTTAATACTCTCCAGAATGTATTAGCAACCAAAGATTTGCTAAAATCATAAATATTCTTGATACCCCAGCCTTCGAAAGACTTTGGTAGTGCTATCTGCTCCCAATTAAAGAGATGTATCTGATAGGACTCATTGTTATTTTTCCAAAAAAAATTAAACATCAGTTTTCTCAGTATGTTTAGAACAGAAACAGGTATAACGACAAGTGATAACCAATAAATTGGTTGACTCTCCAGTACCGCCTTTAATAGAGTAAAACACCCTCCAATGGAGAGCCACCTGTAGCACCAATTACTAATCCTTTTTTCAACTTTCTTGATCAACCAACCCCAATCTTCGTTGCGTTGGAAACCAGATTTTATATAAAAGCCCAAGTATTTAAATCCCTGTTCCAAATCCAAGAAGGTGTAAGGAAAAAACCCCTTGAAAAGTAGCATACTTGATATGAAGTATCTAAAAAATTGAGTTAATTAAGAATTATTTTTTAATGATTTTAAAGATTCTTATGTGATTTTAAAGACTACGTGATTTTGATGACTTAATATTCCTTTATTAACTAAAGACTAATCCCACAAGTCACAAACATATTAACCAACCAAAAAAAATTAACAAATATTAGATAACAACTTTTTTAAAATAGTAAAAAAAAAATTAAAACTATCATATAATAAGTTAATACATGATATAATATAAAATTATACGATATGGAATAAAGTTTATATAACTTTTCAATTTTTTAATAAAAATAAAAATTATTTTCATTTCTCTAAATGTAAAAGATGTATCATTTCCATTTTTTTTTATAGTCCATACAAAGATATTAAATATCTATTAAATTTATTTTTAAAAATATATTAAATTCATTAAATAAAGAAAATAAAATGACTATAGTTTATGGATAGAGACCCGATTTCATGTGAAACTATATGCAACATCATGGATAGCTTAAAATTGAAAACTATATGTGGCATTTGAAAATCATATGTACACCATGTATAGCTTAAAAAATTGATTGAGATGAAAACATTATGGCATCATGGAGAGTTTAAAATTGAAAATTATGTTTGTAAAAATTATATGTGGTATCATGTATAGTTTAAAATAGTTTAAAATTGATTGAAATGAAAATTATATGTTGCATCATGGTAAAAAAAATGTTTACTAATTATGATGGAAATAAGGGTCAGGGAGTGAAGATGGTGATTCATGTCATGCTGTTTGTGATAAGTTACAAAATCTACAATGAATTTAGTGGTGTACTTGTTTTCTCTAAGATTAAACTTAGTGATATGCATGTTTTAAACTTAGTGATATGCATGTTTTAAACTTAGTGATATGCATGTTTTACCTAATATTGTTTCTTGAAGGTTGATTAGACCTTGAAAAAATTGAAACCATGTTTTGACAAAGGGTAGAATTTGTATAACACACATTACTTGCTTAGAACATTTGAAGTTGTAGAAGAAGTATGGAATTTGCATTTAAATTGTATAAATTGGAAATAATGTTTAGCTTTTTAACTTGGAAAAAATAAAAAGTATTGAAGGTGCATCATGGAAAGTGCAAAAGCTAAAAATGTCCCTCACATTAAATGATGCTTCCCTCCCCTAAATTGATGTGGAAAATGGACTCGAACTCACCATACCCTTATGCATATTTTAATGGCAAAGTATTGAAATAATGTAGACAACATTAATGCATTCCCGACAAAACATGTTATAGGTTATCAACCCAGACATGCCACTAATGCATATTTACCTCAAAGACATGTTTGCAAGCATCCATTACAACTGGTATGTTTGAGTTATATACTTTACCATTTTGATCCAAATATTGGTGCATGTATTACATTTGGCAATGACACTAGAAATGTGTCCATTCATGCTTCTTCAAAATAGAATCTCATAAATTATTTTCAGGTTGTTTGTTTTTCCTGGTTTTTTCTATTTGGGTTCCTTTGAAATCTATTAAAACCATGAGGGGTGTAAATGAAATCTATGGTTTGGCAGGTTGCAAAAGGGTGTGGCAAATGAAATGAAAAAATGAACCATCAAATGTCGAGGCTGCATGATGCTCGTTGTGAATATGGAGCATTTATTTGTTTATGCATTGTGTTATTTGTTTTGTGGGAATATTGTCAATGAAATATTCATTCATAATTATGTAGGAATTGGTAAAAATAAGAATAATGGGAATGGAAACATTGTTTTCTTTGGAAGGGTTATGGGAAAACATATGAGTGAAGCTAGGGATGGTGGGTATGCATGAGAAAGATAACCTGTATTAATGTTGACACAGTCACTTTCCTGCTTTGAAAAATAAGAGTTATCTAGGAGGGGAGAATTGTGTTGCAAATGATAGGGAATGCATTTAGTGGTACTCAACTCCTAAACTAGATAATAGTAGGCACAATAGAGCTATATTTGTGCTTTGTTATTTACCTTGATATATATTGTGCATGTTATGTGGCCTTGTCATGTATTGTGTAATACCCATGTTTCCCCCAGTTTGTAAATATAACTATAACTGGCCAAGAGGCTGTGGTGAACTAAATATGTGTGAATGTTTGATTTGATGAACCCTTGTATAAAAGGGTCAATGTATGAATTTTTGTTATTAATAAAATTTGAATATGTGTTGCACAACTGCTGAAAGGGGGGAAGTTTGTCAAGATGGACCATGGATGCTATGAGAGAGATGGTGAAGGGAAACCAAGTATGGTTGAGATGACCCTCACCAGACCAGTACCTATTGGGTGTAATTGCTCAATAGTCCTCTAACCCATAAATGAATTACCAGTCAGGCTGGTAGTTGGAAGGCCATCCTAAAGAGTTAATGAGGAGATGGGGTAGGGTACTCATCTGTAAGGCTTCCAGGCCTGACCACGAATTGGGATTCGGACCCACGCAACCTTGCTGAGGAAGGAAAGAAATGAGGTAATTTGGGGACAAAAACAAGGGGTGAGATAGCAAAGTAGAGAAAACACTCTCCCAAGAAGCAAAGGGAAGGATACTTCGACTCTGAAGTTGAAAGAAAAAGATGAGCAGTAAGATCGTTTTGGCTGAAAGAAGCCATGGACAGGGTTTGGATACAAGCTGATAAATGGGGTTGGCGAGTGACTGAGGAAGTACTTGTGCAGATATCCTTGCTTGGGGTAGAGAAAACCAGACACCTAGTTCATGTGGGAGGAGTAGAGTAACCTTTGTCCCTGACTGTTGTGGAGCAAAGAGAAAGAATCTCTCTTAGAACATCATTGTCTAGCTCGGGGGTGGCCAGTGGTAAATCCAGTAGGAGTGACTGTGCCTATGGTTGGGAGGAAATGGGCACCCCTTTCAGCAGTTGCTTCACATTTTCTAGTTCTTATAAGTATTCTCATACTTTGTGTAATATATTGGATGTGATGATGAAATGTATGTGTTTATGATTCAGTCTTGTAGTATTTGAATAGTTATTAGATAGGATCTTTTGCTTATGTAAATTTCTATACTTCATGGCTTTCAATTTATCTCAGTTTATGCTGCTAGATAGTTATGAGATGTGAATCTGTAGGAGAGATGGGGTAGGATTGATAGAAAACATCTAAGTCTTGACATCCCTTTGAAGTTTACCTTAGCAGGAATGTCAAGTTTGATTTTGTGAGAGAAGGGCGTTTTTCCTTTAGACTAATCACTCATCTGACCGAGAGCTCATTCCCATGCCCTTAAACCCTTTTCTGCAAAAATGATTTTCTCTTAGCCCATAATATTTTCCAAGAGACCCATGTGACCAAGGCCTAGGAACCTTGCACTAGTCTGAAAGGAGCTAGCTCTTTCGGCTTCGAGACTTTGGGACTTGTGACTCCACAAACCTCGAAAATAGACAAAGGTCGAAGTCACGAATCGAGATGGGTCGTCAATATGGAGATCCAAGGTAGATCTCTCTCAACCATTATATTGGATGTAGGAAGGGAAGCATTAAGCACTTCGACGAAGTGTTACTTCGGGAGAATAGGAATGGTCTAGCGCCGAAACTCCTAAATCCCAGAGTCGCAGAGTTAATTTGGACCATTGAAACTGGAGGCAATCCCGTGGTCCGGAGACTTCGTACTCTAAAGGAATTTGGCCNCTAAGTCTTCACATCCCTTTGAAGTTTACCTTAGCAGGAATGTCAAGTTTGATTTTTTGAGAGAAGGACGTTTTTCCTTTAGACTAATCACCCATCTGACCGAGAGCTCGTTCCCATGCCCTTAAACCCTTTTCTGCAAAAATGATTTTTTCTTAGCCCATAATATTTTCCAAGAGACCCATGTGACCAGGGCCTAGGAACCCTGCGCTAGTCCGAAAGGAGCTAGCTCTTTCGGCTTCGGGACTTCGGAACTTGTGGCTCCACAAACCTTGAAAATAGCCAAAGGTCAAAGTCACGAATCGAGGAGGGTCATCAATATGGAGATCCAAGGTAGATCTCTCTCAGCCATTATATTAGATGTAGGAAGGGAAGCATTAAGCACTTCGATGAAGTGTTACTTTGGGAGAATAGGAATGGTCTAGCGCTGAAATTCCTGAATCTCGTAGTCGTGGAGTTAATCCGGACCATTGAAACTAGAGGCAATCCCATGGTCCGAAGACTTTGTACTCCAAAGGAATTTGGCCAAGAGTTTTCAAGGAGTGAAAACCGCCAAAGTCGTGAACAGGAAATAGATCTCAGTCGTTGATAGGAAGAGGACATGTGGTGCTAGATCCGAGAGTTTGGAGACTTAGCTCTTCGGGCGATTTCGGTAAGCTCTGAATCCAGAGACGTGAAGTAATGAGAACCGTAGATCTATGGATCTATGTGGAATCTTACGTCGGATCGTTAGATTGAAGGACTGAGCAGTTATCATTCTATGATGACGTGCATTGATGATGTCATTCGATGTGATGTGGACCCGCATTACGTGTGCCACGTGTCACCTAGTTTTGGACAATTCACATACCCATTATGCATGTTAGAGCATGACACATGAAAGGTTGATCAAGGAGCAGGAAAATCAGACTAAAATTAATGCAGTCCTACTGCAAAGCCTATCAAAAATACAAAGGAAACTACAACATGGTCCAGTTGTCAGTCATGTGGACATGCATCATACTAAGAAAACTCCAAGTCCACCTGAGATATAGAAGCATGGTCCTGAAAGTGGCCACACCAAGAGGATCACCTCAAATAAGGCCCAACATGGAGCCAAGAGACATTCAATGGAAGATTCCTCTGGTGAGGACACTGACAACTCCAAGGAATATTCTAGTGGAAAAACTATTTCCCATTCTTATACAAGAGGAAAGAAGAGGAAACATTCCAAGAGTCATGACCCTGAAGAATTCAAGAAATCCAAACCACCCACATTTGATGGAGAGATTAAGAAGCGGGAAGAAGAAGATGTTTGGCTACTCAGCTTGAAGAAGTACTTTAGATTCCATGACTACTCTGAAAAATTAAAGGCTTGGATAGCCATTTTCAACCTGAATGTGAAAGCTTCCATTTGGTGGGAAGACCTTAGGAATGTGAAAGGAGTTCATGAGAAGGACTTGTCATGGAAACAATTTGAGAAATACTTCAAGAAGAAGTACCTGTCAGAAAAGTACTTTGATGGGAAGACCAAGGAGTTCTATGAACTCAAGTTGGGACAACTCACCATAGATGAGTATATTAACAAATTTCTCGAGTTGATGAGGTATGTTCCCTACATAAAGGATGAAAAGGTAAAGATGCAACGATTTATTAGTGGATTACATCAGTCCTACCACGACAAAATTGAGTTTGATGAGCCAAATACCTTAAAGATACTATTCGAAAAGCAAGGCTATGAGAAATTCAAGAGTAAGACAAAACCCCATGAAGACTGGAAAAGTAAAAACAATTTGGGATTCAAGAAAAACGGGTTTAAACCCTCAAAATTTAAGAACCCTGGTAAGATCTCTAGGATGAGCCTTCCTACCAAAAGTGTGTATCAGCAGAATTTTCCATCCCAGAGTGGAAATAACCATTCAGAGCAGCTCCAAGTAAGACTGATAACACGAAGAGAGAACCCTTGAAATGTTGGGGTTGTGGAGAGGAAAATGTGTTGAGGGATTGCCTGCATAGGCAAAAAAATCCTAGGAGGGTTTACAACATCCAAGAGGCTACCACGGTCAATGATGTGGCTAGGAGCCTGCCACAAATTTATGCAGCCTTGGATAATATACAAGTTGACCACCAAGCTTCAGTGGTGGAGATGGAAGGTACGATTTCCAACCATCATGTTTCCATTTTAATTGACCCTGGTTCTAATTAGGGTTATTTTCCCCCTCATACTATTGATAAATGTAAATTGCAACAAGTTAAACATGTTAATTCATGGTTGGTACAACTATACACTGGAACCAAAAGAAAAGTAACAGAGGTCATACTAGCATGCCAATTTGTCATGAGTGGGTTTCCCACCCAAGAAAACCTAAACATACTTCCTTTAGGATCTTATGATCTATTGATTGGCATGGACTAGTTGGCTGCCCACAAAACCAAGTTGGATTGTTACAATAAAACTTTGGAGTGTGAAAAAGAAGAAGGAAGAAGGGTAACACTACAAGGGATTCAAAATCATGTCTCAGTGAGACAAATAGTAGCCCTCCAAGTGAAGAAGTATTGCAGAAAGGGGCGCCCCTTGTATGCGATACAAGTACTGAACTCTATTGGGAATGACAAACCCATCCTATAGAACCATCCTATATTAAGAGAATATAAAGATATATTCCTAGAAGAGGTACCAGGTCTACCTCTGTTGAAGGAAAATCTCCCTGCGGACAGGTAGATCGCCTCAAAGAGCTAGACTCTTAACTCTAAGACAGAAAGTGTTTATCATGGACATTGACTTCCTTTCAGATCTATACGAACTAATGTACGAGGAGGAAGGAGAAAAGAAATACCTTTTACCGACGTTTGTCCCTGCACGCTCCAAGTTGAGCTCCAAACTTTTGCTCCTTGATAAGCCCTGTAGACAAACAAAGTACGACCACTTCCTACTCTATCAAGATTAGTCCGAAATAGGTCTATATACTAAAGAGACAAATTCATGTGAGATTGAAAATGAATTAGAAAGAAACAGGCCAAGCAAATTATATTAATGAGGATAAAACATTGCTTACAGTCGTAGATGAATTGCAGCAGTTTCGTCAAGTCCTCCTTGTCTACCCCTTGCTCAAAAGATCCACGATCCGAATGATGATAGCTTCATTGATTTATCCCTATGAGATCATAGGTCTCTTGCCTCCAAAATATCTCTTCTCCAGCACCACTTATAAGATCATAAGTTTGGTGTGATTCTCCTTTTCAGTCCCCTTTCACCATTAGAAATCTTGCTTATATAGCCTTGGAGAGGCTCAACAACTTGAGATATCCTTGGGGAAGGTGAGGATTTTCCTCCTTCAGTTGAGGATATACCCTAAGATCATGGATGGACTAGGGATTCGAGCTCAACTGCCTTCTAAGAATGAAAATATCCTTCCCCCATTCATCTCAACAACTCAATTGTTGCCTAAAATAGGTAGTGCTCCCTCAAAAGGGCCATCAGAGCACTATAGCGCTCCCCAGTAGGCTTAAGGGGGGTGCCATCACTCCTAAAGACACCAGCGCTCCCTCAAAAGGGCCAAAGGAGCTTTATAATGCTCCCAGGCAGTGTAAGGGGGATCGCGAGTGCTCCCAGAAGAGGTATAGGGGAGCGCTCCCCTCCAAAAACCAAGTTTTTTAGGTGCTTTCAGATGGCAAAAGATTTGTAAGCCTGCTGACTCATTTCTCCTCTTCCAAATCAAATGTTTGAGGTGTTTCAAGTGTCCTTCTCATGTCGTTATAGGCATGACATAGGCATCATGACAACATGCTTTCTTTGACACTTGCAACACTTGTGAGCAACATGCGACACTTGCGACCTTGTGAGAAAAATGCGACACTTGCGACACTATCAAAGTGAGTATTTTTAATGTGTAACAGATTGCCCCCCAAAGTATGAAGTTAGAAGACATGAACTGATAACTGAAATGATTTGTAGACTTTCAAGCAAGGGTATAGATGCAAAGAACTTGACAAAAGTTGCACACAAACATCCAACAAATATTATGACATGTTTCAAACCCAAGGCAGGCATACCTATGCTTGGGTGATCAAGACTTGCAAGATATGGCCGCCATAAAATACACTGCGGATCCATAATTGTAGTGATAAAAGGTATAGCCACTGAGGATACAGTGTGGATCTATACTCTGGTGACCTGAACTGATCGTAGCCATGAAGAATACACAGTGGATCTACGAGNACATAGCCACAACCAATACAAAGTGGATCTATGTAACAGTATATGTGTCATTGTTCAAGAGAAACTCCTACGTAACCTGAGCCAAGTACATCTCAAAGTGATCACTCAACCCAGGGTCTTCCTACCGATCCTGATGTAGTACGAATCTAACCATGTGAATATATGTCATGATGTCGAACATGGCAGAAACCACTTGATTACCGGTCAATGATGTAAACCGTTAACAAGCGCGAGGGAGATCACCATTAATGTCAATGATTCTCAAGGTACTCTAGTACATTCCAATGAATGTGAATGGATGAGCTGAAGTCGAACATCCGTGGAATTATCCGATCAGAGGTCAGTGATGTAAACCCACTACCGGATAGACAAGTACCTCTTTTTAATTTAAAGAGCTCGAGGAGGATAACACATGCTCGATAAAACTCACCTTCAGTAAGTTCCTCTTCCTTTGTTTAACGAACTGGAAGAAGTAAGGGTTCGGTCCCGTATGGGCCTATCGATGTTTGTTTTAGCGAGTCCAAAGATAGAAAACTCGAAGGTTTTTCATGATTATAGAGTCTGGAAAAACACTTAAAAGAGAACTGTCTCAGTTCCTTTTTCGTAAAGTAGTCTGACGAGACTGAAAAAGAGATAAATTATCGCTCAACAGACGTTTTCTTCAAATACTTTAACGAGCATGAAGAGAACAAGGTCGCTCGGTAATCTTTTCATCTTTAGAGAGTCTGAAAAGGACTTAAAGATGACTCTAATGTTGTCCTTTTTCGTAATGTTAGTCTTGCGAGGCCGAAAAAGAGATAAATTATCACTCGAAAGACGCCCTTTCAAACTGTTTAATGAGTGGGAAAGAAAACAAGATCACTCAGCAATATTTTCATGTTTAGAGAGTCTGAAAAGAGATTAAAGGAGACTCTAGGGGGTTCCTTTTTCGTGTCCCCATACAGGTCCGAAAAAGAGATAAAATGCTACTCAGATGCATTCTCATGTATTTACGAGCACGAGAAAGAACAAAGACTAAGCTCGGTATGCCCCCAACTTAAAAGCTGGTGAATTAGCTCCAAAATGATCGGCAAAGGTTGGAGACATGCCCTCCAAGCTTCAATTCATTCACCGGTTCTAAGGTTGTCATCGATTTCTCTGGTAGATGGGAAAAAGGAGAAGGGTGGATGAAAAGAAGGTTCAAGAGAGGTGATTGTTTCATTTTTTAACGAGCTTAACACAGGAAAAGAACTATGCTCAGGACCTTTGTTTCATTTTTTAACGAGCTTGCCACAGAGAAGAGAAACTATGCTCGTGGTTTCATCCGGATCATGGCTTCCAAGAGGATAATGCTCTGGAAGGGTGCCATGGCAAGGGATAAAACGTGGTCATAGCCTCTAGGAGATCTTCACTGGATGGAAGATAATCACTCGAGAAGGAAAAAATGTCGAGGGCTGCGATAGGAGTAAGGAGATTAGGCTCAAATAATCCTACCGAAGAAATCACCATGTCCACTACCGGATCCAAATCGTCGGAAGTTGAAAGCATGGGAGATGATGAAAAATCAACACCAGGAGGGGAGACAGACGGTATATCTACCCGAATTTCTTCACGAGGGGGAAAAAAAGAGGATCGGTGATAGTTATTATCCCGAGGTAACTTATCAATGCGAAACATTTCCGGAATAGATTCATCCGAAGGAAAAATTGGGGAAATGTAGTCGATCGCAGACGACAAGGAACACAACCGTGATTGCCTTGAGGAAACGTCAGGCGCTAATAGATGTTGGTCATCTGACGAGGGAGAAGTGGATTGGGTAGAAATGTATGACGTTTCAGCTAGACTAAGTGGCACAGTGTCACTTAGTGCATCGAATTCCAAAGGACAAGGTACAATCCAAGGGTCAGATGATTCCAACGTTTGATAAGCTGCGGTCGAAATCATATCGACTCTGGCAATATGATGTGTAGTCGGTGGAAGTGGTGTAGGGAAGGTACCCATGAGGATAGAATCTTTCAGTAAGCCGACACCAACACTTTCATACGTGATCTTGTGGTCTCCCAAGAAAGGAATATTGTTGGTAGCGGGAATGTGAGCATCGGTCGTGCAGAAATCCAACTGATCAACAGTGACAATTTTTCCCTGATGAGGAAATTGGACACATCGGAAAACTGACGAGGCAACCACAGTCATGGCATAAAACCAACTTCTTCCAAGTAACAAGTTGTAATCAAGGGGAGCATCGACTACCTCGACATCAACAGTAACAGTTTTGCCACCCAATTGGATGGGCAGGGACTGTAAAAGTCCATGGGGATGGAAACCTCGCCCATCGAAGGCGCGTAACATCGTTGGGGATTTGTTGAGTGCTGGTGATTTTAAACCTTT
>JASDQU010305573.1:33110-43322 GCA_032191745.1 Picea mariana | reverse complement strand
TTCAACCTGAATGGGAAAGCTTCCATTTGGTGGGAAGACCTTAGGAATGTGAAAGGAGTTCATGAGAAGGACTTGTCATGGAAACAATTTGAGAAATACTTCAAGAAGAAGTACCAGTCAGAAAAGTACTTTGATGGGAAGACCAAGGAGTTCTATGAACTCAAGTTGGGACAACTCACCATAGATGAGTATATTAACAAATTTCTCGAGCTGATGAGGTATGTTCTCAACATAAAGGATGAAAAGGTAAAGATGCAACGATTTATTAGTGGATTACATCAGTCCTATCACGACAGAATTGAGTTTGATGAGCCAAAGACCTTAAAGATACTATTCGAAAAGCAAGGCTATGAGAAATTCAAGAGTAAGACAGAACCCATGAAGACTGGAAAAATAAAAACAATTTGGGATTCAAGAAAAAGGGGTTTAAACCCTCAAAATTTAAGAACCCTGGTAAGATCTCTAGGATGAGTCTTCCTGCCAAAAGTGTGTATCAGCAGAATTTTCCATCCCAGAGTGGAAATAAACCATTCAGAGCAGCTCCAAGTAAGACTGATAACATGAAGAGAGAACCCTTGAAATGTCGGGGTTGTGGAGAGGAAAATGTGTTGAGGGACTGCCTTCATAGGCAGCAAAATCCTAGGAGGGTTTACAACATCCAAGAGGCTACCACAGTCAATGATGTGGCTAGGAGCCTGCCACAAATTTATGCAGCCTCGGATAATAGACAAGTTGACCACCAAGCTTCAGTGGTGGAGATGGAAGGTACGATTTCCAACCATCACGTTTCCATTTTAATTGACCCTGGTTCTAATTAGGGTTATTTTCCCCCTCAAACTGTTGAGAAATGTAAATTGCAACAAGTTAAACATGTTAATTCATGGTTGGTACAACTAGACACTGAAACCAAAAGAAAAGTAACAGAGGTCATACTAGCATGCCAATTTGACATGAGTGTGTTTCCCACCCAAGAAAACCTAAAAAAACTTCCTTTAGGATCTTATGATCTATTGATTGGCATGGACTAGTTGGCTGCCCACAAAACCAAGTTGAATTGTTACAATAAAACTTTGGAGTGTGAAAAAGAAGAAGGAAGAAGGGTAACCCTACAAGGGATTCAAAATCATGTCTTAGTGAGACAAATAGCATCCCTCCAAGTGAAGAAGTATTGCAAAAAGGGATGTCCCTTGTATGCAATACAAGTACTGAACTCTGTTGGGAATGACAAACCCATCCTATAGAACCATCGTATATTAAGAGAATATAAAGATGTATTCCCATAAGAGGTACCAGGTCTACCTCCAAGAAGGGATATTGACTTTTCAATAGAACTTGTACCAGGAGCAATGCCAATGTCTAGAAAACCCTATAGAATGAGTACACCAGATCTAGTTGAGCTCAAACTCTAGCTGAAGGAGATGTGGGGAAAAGGCTACATTTGGCCTACTGTGTCTCCATGGGGGGCACCAGCCTTGTTTGTGAAAAATAAAGATGGCACACTCAGACTGTGCATAGATTATAGACAACTCAATAAGATGACCATCAAGAATAAGTATCCCTTGTCAAGGATCGATGACTTGTTTGACCAATTAAGGGGTGCTACCATCTTCTCCAAGATTGACTTGAGGTCTGGATACCATCAGGTTCGAATTAAAGATGAAGACATCCACAAGACAACCTTTAGGACAATATATGATCACTATGAATTTGTGGTGGTTCCATTTGGGCTTACAAATGCACCAACCATTTTTATGTTCTTAATGAATAACATATTCAAAAAGTTCTTGGATAGGTTTGTGTTGGTTTTCATTGATGATATCCTAATCTATTCCAAGAATAGGGAAGAGCACGAAGAACATCTCAAGCTAGTACTCCAAGTGCTAAGAGAACATAAGCTCTATGCTAAGCTTAGTAAGTGTGACTTTTTCCAGAAACAAGTCCATTATTTAGGCCATGTTATTTTTGAGGAAGGAGTGGAAATTAATCCTGACAAGATTAAAGCCATCGTGGATTGGCCTACCCCAAAGGATGTATCCGATATCAGATCCTTTATGGTTCTGGTAGGATACTATAGGAGATTCATAAAATGATTCTCCAAGATTGGTTGCCCAATTACCTCCCTTCAAAAAAAGGGGGTTAAATTCATTTAGACATTAGAATGTGAAGAAATATTTCAAGAGCTGAAATACCTTCTAACCAATGCACCTGTGCTGAAGATTGCATACCGAAACAAGGACTTCCTTGTGTGTACAAATTCCAGCAAGGAAGGGCTCGGAGGAGTCCTTATGAAATAAGGACATGTCATTTGCTATGAATCCAAAAAATTTAATGAGCATGAATTCAATTATGTGACCCACGATATGGAATTGGCTGCCATAGTGCATGCTTTAAAGATGTGGAGGCATTACCTCTTAGGTAGGAGATTTGTACTTATGACAGACCATAGTGGATTGAGGTATCTGCTTGACCAACCAAAACTCAATGTGAGACAAGCTAGGCGGATGGCTCTCCTTAGTGAGTTTGATTTTGAAATCAAGCATATCAAAGGAAAGAAGAACAGGGTGGTTGATGCTTTTAGTAGAAGTATGAAAGTAGTTCACTTGGAAATTGTAAGCGCCAATGAATCAGACATCAAAGAGAGGGTCAAATTACACAAGAAATAGATGCATTTTTCAAGACCGTGACATCATATCTAAAGCAAGAGCCCACAGGGATGAAGTATGAAGGTTATCGGATGCTTAATGATGACCTGCTGACTTACAAGGGTAGATTATACATTCCAAATTGTGACAACTTTAAGAGGTTTATAATGGATGAACTACACAAAAGACCATATACTGGTCATCCTGGTTATCAGAAAATGATCACAACCACTAGGAAACTATTCTATTGGCCCGGACTGAAAAGGGACATAGTTGATTACTTAGCTAAGTGTATGGAATGTCAGCAAGTCAAGGCAAAGCACCAACACCCAATAGGGTTGTTTCAGCCCATACCAATTCCTGAATGGAAATGGGAAACCATCTCCATGGATTTCATCACAAGATTACCAAGATCAACCAAATAGAACGATGCCATCATGATATTTGTGGACAAACTGAGCAAAGATTCTCACTTCATACATGTCAAGTCAACTTGCAAGGGAATAGATATTGCCAACATCTTCATGAAAGAGATATTCAGACTGCATGGCATGCCTAAGGAGATTATATTTGAAAGAGATACAAAGTTTACTTCAAACTTTTGGAAATCTATGTTTGCTGATTTTGAAACAAAATTGCTCAGACTAATGGGTAGAAAGAGAGGGTAAACCAAGTATTGGAAGACATGTTGAGGATGCATGTAATGCATCAACCCAATAAGTGGGATGACTACCTACCACTGGTGGAATTTTCTTATAACAATGGCTATCAAGAGTCATTAAAAATGAGCCCTTTTGAAGCCCTCTATGGAAGGAAATGCAAAATTTCGATCAGTTGGAACAACCCTGTAGACAGAGTTACAATTGGGCTAGATATGCTAAAGGAAATGGAACAACAAGTGATTTAGATCAGGCAAAATCTGAAGATAGCCTAGGATATACAAAAGAGCTATCTAGACCTGAAAAGGACTCCTAGAGAGTTCAAAGCAGGGGATCATGTGTATCTCTGAGTTAGACCTAGGAGAAGCTCCTTGAGGATGGGAGCTTGTGCCAAACTTGCACCTCAGTATTGTGGGCCCTTTGAAGTTTTAGATAGAGTGGAACCAGTAGCCTATCGGCTAGCACTCCCTCCCACAGTGAAGGCACATAATGTTTTCCACGTTTCTTTATTAAAGAAGTACGTACATGATTCTAATCATATTATTCACTGGTCCATGATTCAGGTGGAACCCGAGGGAGAATTCCTACCAGAACCTCAATGCATAATATATAGGAAGGAAACCCCACTCAGGAACATAACCATTGCACAGGTCAAGGTGCAGTGGAAACACTTTCACCCAGATGAGGCTACATGGGAAAGGGAGGATGCCATGAGACATGCATATCCATTTTTGTTTACTTCTGTACATACATAACACATCGGAAGATAGAACATCGAGAACGATGTTCCTTTAAGGGGGAGGGGATTGTAATTCCCTTGTTTTCCCCAATTTGTCAATATAACTATAACTGGCCAAGAGACTATGGAGGACTAAATATGCGTGAATGGTTGATTTGATGAACCCTTGTATAAAAGGGTCAATGTATGAATTTATGTTATTAATAGAATTTGAATATGTGTTGCACAACTACTGAAAGGGGGAAAGTTTGCCAAGATGGACCATGGATGCTATGAGAGAGATGGTGAAGGGAAACCAAGTATGGTTGAGATGACCCTCACCAGACCAGTACCTACTGGGTGTAATTGATCAACAATCCTCTAACCCAAAAATGAATTAATAGTCGGGCTGGTAGTTGGAAGGCCATCCTCAAGAGTTAATGAGGAGATGGGCCAGGGTACCCATCTGTAAGGCTTATAGGCCTGACCACGAATTGGGATTTGGACCCACACAACCTTGCCGAGGAAGGAAAGAAATGGGGTAATTCGGGGACAGAGACAGGGGGGCGAGATAACAGAGTAGAGAAAACACTCTCCCAAGAAGATAAGGGAAGTATACTTCGACTCTGAATTTGAAATAAAAAGCTAAGCAACAAGCTCATTTTGGCTAAAAGAATCCATGGAAAGGGTTTGGTTACAAGCTAATAAATGAGGCTGACGAGTGACTAAGGAAGTACTCATGTAGACCTCCTTGCTTGGAGTAGAGAAAACCAGACACCCAGTTCCTGTGGGAGGAGGAGAGTAACCTCTATCCCTGACTGTTGTGGAGCAAAGAGAAATAATCATTCTCAGAGCATCATGGTCTAGCTTGGGGGTGGCTAGTGGTAAATCTATCAGGAGCGACTGTGCCTATGGTTGGGAGGAAACATGCACCCCTTTGAGTAGTTGCTTCACATTTTCTAGTTCTGATAAGTATTCTCATACTCTATGTAATATATTGGATGTGATGATGAAATGTTTGTGTTTATGATTTAGTCTTGCAATATTTGAATAGTTATTAGATAATATCTTTTGCTTCTATAAACTGCGATACTTCGTGGCTTTCAATTTATCTCAATTTATGCTGCTAGATATTTATGAGA
The DNA here is from genome assembly GCA_032191745.1 of Picea mariana. Taxonomy (NCBI): domain Eukaryota; kingdom Viridiplantae; phylum Streptophyta; class Pinopsida; order Pinales; family Pinaceae; genus Picea; species Picea mariana. The sequence continues at coordinate 38,161 of JASDQU010305573.1, read as the reverse complement.
TGTGAATCCGTAGGAGAGATGGGGTAGCATTGACTGAAAATGTCTAAGTCCTGCCAACCCTGTGAACGACCTGAGATGTCAAAAATCTTCTTGATGATGATGATGACGGAGGGCACCGCGCCATCGGCTAGACTTGGCTTTTTAGAACTGTCGTATGCTCTTGTTTTGAGGTTTAAAAGGATGTGAGTGTCGTGGGATGAGACCACACACCGTGCATATTTCAGAACGGCCCACCTCCCAGACCACATGAATATTATGACAAGCCAGTTCCTTTCTCCGCCCAAGTCATAAAGCGCTACAGATATTTAATGGGTTGCTTGAAGATTAGGTGAGCTACCACATGCCATGCCAGGAATGGGAGGTGAGTTATGGCGATTTAATGGTTTTTAATTTTTATTTTAAAAATAGTAAAATGTAGCAGTTTAAACAGTTTTTCACTTTTTTTTAAGTCATAATTTTTTATTTTTTATTTTATTTATAATGGTGGAATCGGCAACTTGGGTCGCTTGACAAACATGTCCACACAGACAGCACTTGGTGAGAATTGAACTTGAGACCTCCTTTACATATTCCCTTCTCATTGTTTAGATTATGTTTTTAACTCCATAAATCAATTCCACAATTCATTATTAGTGTCTGCCATGAGACTATAGTAATGAGTTTGTTTTTGATGTGATATTAATTTTTCTTTTACCATAAATTTGTGTATGCGATGTAATGTTTAACATAGGAAAACAAATATATATTTTTGGATATAATAAAAATATTTGTGTTTCTCATTTCTAATTGGTTGATACAATTGAAGTGCTATTGCTCTTTTCACGTCTTTCAATATGTAGAATTAATTACATAATCAATGAATTTCACCAATCACCACATCTAAATATAAAAATTTGTACTATGTATTTATTATTATGCATTATTATATTTATATTATATTTATTATTTAATATATTATTTATTATTATATTTATATTATATTTATGAATATTATAGTTTCATTCAGCTTATGGTTCATTATACATTTTGAATAATAAACAACTCTCAATTATTATCTTTTGACAAAAAATAGTCATGACTTGTGCATTTAGTTATATTAAATTTCATTGTTCAACATGTATTTCCCAACTAACTCACGACTGCGTTGCCAATACAACCCTTGTTAAGATATAGCAAAAATAACTATTATTAAATATTCTTTGTCAATATAAATTAATTTAAAAAAATATATATTATTTTAAATTACTTATTGATAATATTTAAACTTAAGCTTTTGTTGATGATATCTAAAGAGTAGACTTTCATATTTATTAAACATTTCTAAATTTTATATCAAATAAATTAATTTTTTTAAATAAAATTGATTTTAATTTTAAAAAAAGGTATATTCTTTATAATAATATAAATTAATTTAAAAAAAATTATATAATTTAAAATTATTTATTGATAATATCTAAATGTAAGTTTTCATAAATGATATCTAAAGAGTAGACTTTCATATTTATTAAATATTCTTAAATTTTATATCAAATAAATTGTTTTTTTTAAATAAAATTGATTTTAATTTTTTCTAAATATTATTAGAGTTTTTTTTTAAATAAATTGAGTTTTTTAAAAATAAATTGTGGATAAATTTATAAGATGTTCAACATGTGAAAAGTAACACTCAACCCATTTTATAATCTCAATGACATGAAACATCCTCAAGCTAACCTCATTAAAGAGCACAATACTAACCTCATTAAAGAGTACAATACTAATAGTGGATCTTTAGGAAGATATTTTCCACACTTAAAACTTTAAGAGATTAAAATAATTAGCTAAAAAACACTATATAAGAGATTCTTGGTAATGAAATGGAAGGCGTGTTATTTATGGAATTTCTATCTTAGATGTTGACAAAACACATGCAATTCATGGGGCATATTTATGCAAAGCTTGTCCTCCAACATATCAAAAGCATGTTTGACTTGATATCCAAGTTTTGTTTTGTTTGTTATAATAAAGAAATGTCATTGAACAACACATTGCACGCGACTTGATATCCAAGTTTTGTTTAATATGCTAGTTTAGTTTTGTTTTGTTTTTTATAATAAAGAAATGTCACTGGACAACATATTGAACACATTAAGATAGAGATAAGTTTGTAGTTTAATAATAAAATTGTTATATGTGTATTTGAAGAAGGTTTTAATTTGTAATAATTAATATGTATTGGATGTCAAATCTAATTCTAATTAGTGTGATTGGGTTTGAAAGTTTTGTTTGTAGGGTAATTTAGATTCAGAATTTATAGTACTTTTTCTAGGAAAATTTTGGCCCAATTATATTATCAATATAATTTTTTTACATTTTTAATTTCCACATAGAGATTTCATCACAAAAGTTGTCACATCTAGTAAGTCATCATAAACTTTGCAAAAATAGCAAAATATAAGAGTTCAGGATTTGTCCTCTGCACTGTGCAAAAGAAGATCACATACCAAAATAGTCTAGACTTTTCTAGTTTGTCGGCTAGAAGTAATCACTAAAACATAACATCACCAAATAAAAATTGTTATGCCATCACAACTGATTTAATGAATACAGGAAAAACTAGTGGACTCTAATTTGTCTTCTAGGGCCTTCCACTCCATCTATCCATAGGTGATAGAATAGATAGTCCTCATTCTCTTCCAGAGCCTTCTTGGAAAGGYTGTYCGCTTCGACATTAAAGATYCTATAGATATGCTGAAAATTTATAGATCTAAAATTCTTTGACAGATTTTTGGTTCTCTTTTTCCAACCTTCCAAAGCTGGGACCTAAAGTTTTCCTTTTTCCAGAAGCCAGTCGATGATAACTTTCGAGTCCCCCATAATGTGAATCCTAGTGATATTTAGAAAATGTGCAAGAAACATAGTTGCCCAAGCCCCAAGAAGCTCTGCTTTTGTATTTGCACCTCTGCCACCATTTAGTGTCCACTTTATTACTATTGTATCCAATGTTCTTATAACCCCACCTGCTTCGCACTGACTTCCATCCATCTTTGTTGCACCATCAAACCATGCTAGTACAACTCCTCTTTCCTGTGTAATCACACAAGCCTTAGGAAGTATGTCTTTCTGTGCATATGCAGTAAACTCTGTTTGTGATTTGGTTTTGTGAACAATCGTCAGAGAAGATGGTTTATGGTCTTCAAATATAGCTTTATTGCGCTCATTCCAGATGTTCCAACAAAAGAGTTCAGAGGTCTGTGATGGAGTCGACATCTCCTCATGCCAATTTTTCAAACATTCCGACATCAAATTTCCCTTCCAACAGTCCATTAACTTCATATCTTTAATCATGTGAGCCCAGGTAGTTTTAGCAAAAATACAGTGGATGAAAAGATGTGATATGGTTTCTGTATCAGACTTGCATAAAGGACAACAACTCGGACCTTCCCAACCCCTTTTTTGAAGGGAATCCCAAGTTAGAATTTTTCCTTCTAACGCAAGCCAAATAAAAACTTGTATTTTTAGAGGCATCTTCCATTGCCAGATAGATCTCCTCCAAGACTCGGCTTTATTCAGATTTTTTGTTTTTATGATGTTCAAATAAAAAAAAATTACTATTGGTAGGCCTGACTCATCACCACCAGACCACATAAGCTTATCCTTTTTTGCACTTAAGAAAGCCCCTGATTTTATAAGGTTTGATCTATAAAGATCCCATTCCATAACTGCATTTCCAGTAAGGCCAAGATCGTTGTTGTTCTTCCAGTTTGTTGCCGGAGCCTGATTTTCTAAGCTAATAAAGGCTTGATCAAGAGTCTTAATGTTCTGAATATCAAGTACGTATTGCAATTCTCTTGAAAAAAAAAGAAGAATCCCCCATCCCTAGTATGCGGTCCTTTCCTAAAGCAATGTTTTCACCATTACCCGGATTCCAGTACAAACCATGAGTAAGAAGATGAACAATTTTAATCATGCCACTCCAGATTCGAGAAGCTCTAGAAGCCTGGAAAGTGGTCGATTTGAGCTAGGTATCCACTGATCTGTTCTTTAAATTTTGCTTTGAAGGACCTTATGCCATATGCCATTCCCATTTAATACTCTCCAGAATGTATTAGCAACCAAAGATTTGCTAAAATCATAAATATTCTTGATACGCCAGCCTTCGAAAGACTTTGGTAGTGCTATCTGCTCCCAATTACAGAGATGTATCTGATAGGACTCATTGTTATTTTTCCAAAGAAAATTAAACATCAGTTTTCTCAGTATGTTTAGAACAGAAACAGGAATAACGACAAGTGATAACCAATAAATTGGTTGACTCTCCAATACCACCTTTAATAGAGTAAAATTCCCTCCAATGGAGAGCCACCTGTAGCACCAATTACTAATCCTTTTTTCAACTTTCTTGATCAACCAACCCCAATCTTCGCTGCATTGGAAACCAGATTTTATATAAAAGCCAAGTATTTAAATCCCTATTCCAAATCTAAGAAGGTGTAAGGAAAAAACCCCTTGAAAAGTAGCATACTTGATATCAGGTATCTAAAAAATCGAGTTAATTAGGAATTATTTTTAATGATTTAAAAGATTCTTATGTGATTTTAAAAACTACGTGATTTTCATGACTTAATATTCCTTTATTAACTAAAGACTAATCCCACAAGTCACAAACATATTAACCAACTAAAAAAATTAAGAAATATTAGATGACAATTTTTAAAAATAGTAAAAAAAAATTAAAACTATCATATAATAAGTTAATACATGATATAATATAAAATTATATGATATGAAATAAAGTTTATATAACTTTTCAGTTTTTTAATAAAAATAAAAATTATTTTCATTTCTCTCTAAATGTAAAAGATGTATTGTTTCCATTTTTTTTTATAGTCCATAAAAAGATATTAAATATCTATTAAATTTATTTTTAAAAATATATTAAATTCATTAAATAAAGAAAATAAAATGACTATAGTTTATGGATAGAGACCCGAATTCATGTGAAACTATATGCAACATCATGGATAGCTTAAAATTGAAAACTATATGTGGCATTTGAAAATCATATGTAC
>JASDQU010305572.1:72278-82897 GCA_032191745.1 Picea mariana | reverse complement strand
TTGAATTGAAGGAGAAACCAGAAGCAAAAAGTGCATGTCCATGAGAAGAAGAAGTAGAATCAATATTGATGTTGTGCTTCTTCATCGCTGCTTCTAAAGCTGCCATCTTCTTAAAACATTTGGACTCATCATGACCATCTTTATCACAAAAGTTGCAATGTCTGTTAGTATTCTTACTTTTATATTTTGCTCCTTTGTCACCAGTAGGAGCTGAAGTTGTCTGATTAGGTTTGGGACCCTTATGTTGTTTGTTGTTGTAGCGAGGATTTTGCTTCTTGGAATACTTGGGTGTATCTTTCTGCTGGGCAACTAAGGCTTTGTTGGAGGGACCTGTAGTGTTGATCACTCCAAATTGTACAAGCTTGTCTTCCTCTTGAATCAAAGAAGCACAAAAGGACTCAAGACTGGGTTTTTCATAAGCTTCTTCCCCTAGAGCCTCTCTCATGGCATAAAAGGTAGATACAAACATAGAATATGCACTACCTAGCTTAGAAAGAATAAGATAGATGTAACGCTCTTCCTCCATCTTTATCTTACATTCTTCACATAAAATTCTGAGTTTTTTAAACCTAGATAGATAGTCTCCAAGAAAAGAAAAATCATTTGGACTCAAGGTTAGTATTTGATTTTCTAACTGTTGTGCTCGAATAATATTGAGTTTACCAAACATAGATTCAATCGTGTCCCAAGCTTCTTTGGGGTCATCAATATCTTGAAGGTGGTACCTTAAATCAAGAGAGATGGAAATTCCAATTAGTCCACGTGCTTCGTCATTCCTATTATCCCACTTGGCTTTCTTATCAGCATCAGTGGGTGTTTTTTCCTTTCCCAAGGTAATCCGATACAAGCCTTTACTTCTTAATAAATATTCCATATGAGATTTCCATTGGAAGTAGTTGTTGTTGGTAAGCAAGACAGTACTAATAGAATCCATATTAAATATGAAGATAATGTGGATTTAAAAACTGAAACTGATGATCTGAATGGAAATAGCTCGAAAAGTTATGCGTTTTTAAAAAAAATGGCACTGTAAACCGACTTCCGATGTTAGAGTTATGCCCTTTTAAAAAAAGGCACAATTGCTAACCAAATGACCACGTGATTGTGTAAGTCACTTTATGAAGTGACCCACTTTTATAAAGAGAAGTGGGGATCACTTTTACAATGAAGATACTTTATAACAGAAAAGTTGCATGCAAAATCAATAACTCTAAAATAAAATATTAAAGCTACTTATAGTGATTCACTTTTATACCTGAAGTGAAATACACTTTACAATTTTAGCATGAATTTTTTTCAAAAAATGTAACAAAAGAGAGACTTGAACTCAAGAGCTCTTACTTAATAAGGAAACTTTTAACCAAATGATCTAGCAAAACATATTGTAATGTTCAGAAGGAAGATTGGGGGTGTTGTTGTTGTTGTTGTTGTTGTTGTTGGATAGCGTGCTAAAAAAACCCTCTTTTCACACAAGAAAAAAATTCCGCTTCTCGATGACAACAAGGGTTAGATCTCAGTTAGCTTACCCGGAAGATGCACCTTTTCCTATCTGTTTTTGATTTTCTGAGATCGCACAGGGCGAGGGGCAAAGAGCATACGTAGATCTAAAAGAGTGTCAACCTGAAAATAAATAAAACAAAACCGAAATAAAACCAAAATACTACTCTGGAAAAATTTTAAAAAATGTGTATTCAAGCTTTATACCTCCAGATCTAACTATAATGGTCGTATCTTGGGCAAACAGAAACCTTTTCGAGTGAAACGAAAAGTGTTCCTGACTGAAACGAGTGCTCCGGACACAATGGAATAGTCCTCTTAGCTCATAAATGTATAGAAATGACATAAAGTGGAGACGAGTCAACTCGGCTTCACAATCTCGATCTACAACAGGAGCGGGTCTTCAAACATGCTCTGATACCATGTTCGACAACACAGGTATTCCAACAGAGGACGAACACCTTCGGTAACCACTCACATAACCAGATCAAAGATCAACACACCGATTTTTTCACGTGGTAAAACCCCTACAAGGAAACATCCATGGCCCCAGCCAACGCGACCACTTGGAGCAGTTTATTAATGCAAAGAAAAAGATTATAGAGAGATTTTACAAGAGAGTTTCTCACAACCGATCATTAGAAAATGACGCTCCATGCTCTTTAAATAGAGATCATGGACCAATCGGGTGTTAAGCCACGAATCAATGGCCGTTAAGATCAAGGAGAGTATGAACCGTCGGATCACTCTATGTCAAGAACATATCGTGACCGTCGGATTTCCTAACTACAAATGCATACTAATGCATACTAAAGAAACACACTAAGAAACACACTTTTACCTAACGACATATTAGACCAAGTAGATCTTAACTAACTCCTAAGTGTCTAAATATCCGAACACTAGTGGTTCAAACGAAGCTTTGAGTCATTTTTCTTAGTTACAGAAAAATGGAATTCAATTGGGCAGCATTATAATGTCCTTTGAAGAAGAATCTATATTGAGAAATATGACAACAATGTCCAATGCAAGGGTAATTCTTCATTTTCAGGATGTCCTATGTTTCTTTAACCACTGAAGACAAACCCTTTCACACCATAAATATTTAACATAGGATTCATCCAAAATGTAGAAAATGAAGTCCAATGTGACAACAAATTCTGCTCATCCCAACATTGTAAAGACTAGACTCACCAAAGATTGCGACGAACTTCACAAGTGATGGCCATGACATGCTTGTCTTTGCTTTACTCTACTAGTGAAGGAAGGGGGTTACAAGGACAATTTTCACTGCTACTAAGCAATAACTTAGACCCGAATGCATGCAAACTAAAACTCTCAATCCAAACCCAAATGCATGCAAATCCAAACACTCAGCCAACCCTAAATGCAAGCAAGCATAATCACAAAAACAACAATTATTTATAAAACATAGGCCAAACAAATTTCCGTTAAAGATATACTATATTGAGAAACATAGAGAATCTCATAAGTTTAGTAGGAATAAATTCCTACCAAAAAAAAACATTTGGTTACCTCCAATGATTTCTTAGCCAACATAGACATAATTTTTGCAGCTCCATAACCAAACCATGGCTTGTATACAAAAACAATGAGAAAACAAAAAAACAATTAGAGACAATCACCTTATGGCTTCAAGTCACCATAAATTTGTTTATAATAGAAAAGAATATCGAATCCCATCTCCAAATTGTAACTAGTTTGTCATGTGCCATAGTTCCAAACTACATACATTGTAGACTGAAACAACACTTTTGTGACCTCCTTTTATAGCTATACAAATCCACTGGATGGATGGCCAAACTTGAACCATAATATGGGAAACATAATGATGCACAAGGATAAGTGAATGGCTTGAACAAAGGTAGTGTGAAGCGAACCATCCATATAACGCAAACAATGACAAGTGGTTGGGAAAACAAAAATGAGAGGGAGTATCACCAGTGGAGAAGCCATGCACGATTATAGGGCCAACCTCGAAAGGTTTTATGATGGAGAGTTGAAGTAGGAATTTGTGTCTATTAGCAATGTCAAGTTGAATGAAAGTGTTCATGAAACATAAAGGAGGGCACACTAAACCATGGGATTGAATGCACAATGAAGATTTTTCCTACTTCTACACATGTGGCTATCTCATTTGATGGTGTTGTCACCATGTGGGCCTACCTTCACACACATGGCTACCTCACTAGATGGTGTTGTCACCATGTGGGACTACCTTCACACACATGGCTACCTCACTGGATGATGTCATCATCATGTGGGATGGTCTACATGACCAATTCAGGAAGGTTTCTAAAGATGGCCTACACCTGGCCTCCCTTCTGAATTATTTTTTTTAGTGAATTACAATGAATAGACTACTTTTCCATGGGTTTTGATCATTATTTGTCACTAACACAAAAATTAAAAAATAATTAAAGGATGGAGGGATCATTAGCAAGTGATACAATTGAAGTTACTTTTAATGTTAGAGCATGAGAGATAATAAATGATACAATTGAAGTTACTTTTAATATTAGAGCAGGAGAGATAAGGTGTTTGGAAAAATCTTTATGTAATTTTAAGAATAGTCTTTAAAGAAGTTTTTTTCTAGGAGATATACTTATTTGAAGTGAAGGGTTTTTACTTAAAACCTTATTCATATAGTTTTTAAGTAGGAATGTGTCACTTCAAAAATTCTAGATTTTCCAAAACTAAAATTAGTGAGGAATCAATAAACACATAACTATAGAACATATAGAACATTTATTGTAGATTAGTCTAATCAAAATATTTTATATTTTATTTTATATTTTGTTGTATAATGTTAACCTATAAAACCCATACAATAATTATGGTTGTGCTGTTGAGTATCTATTATGAGACTATTCTTGGATGTAGGTTTTTTTTTTATTATGTTAACATTTCAAACACTTATGAGACTATTCTTGGATGTAGGTTTTTTTTTTATTAACAAATATCGTTTGTTTATGACACCTTAAATGGGTTTTACACAAATGAATTTGTAGAGATGTTGTTATTTGCCGGTTTTACACAAATGAATTTGTAGAGATGTTGTTATTTGCGTGCGTCCACATCTGTTGAGGAATGTTTTTAAGATGGTGCAATAAAATTATACAAAATAAAAAATTACTTGGAGCTACATTGAGTTTGTATATAACTAAGATGTGTTTTGAGAAGGTTTGAATCATGTTGTTTGTGTATGTGTATGGGTATTGTGTGCTATTTACATTGTATGCTATCTACTTTAAAAAATTAGAAAAACAATTGCTTTTCTTGAAAATTGGAGAGTTGGTTGGGTTTTATGCTTTAGTAGAGTTATATGTTATATGCTATTTTATAGAAATTTGTTGTATGTGAGACCAAATAAAATAAAATATAATACTTTTTATGACTTCTTCATACTTCTGAAATGTTACTTGTTAAATTTGACTTGAAGAATGAATCAATGAGTCAAATGAATTTGGTGGTTTTGGGCTCATGGTTTTTTGGTAGCCCGTAGTATTGTGCCAAGTGCCTTCTTAAAGAAAAGGCACTTGATTGAAACAAATATATGTTAAAGTGATTTTTTTTTAACTCTTAATTAAATTTCCTTACTTTCACAAACAAATATTTTAAAATTTTTTATATACTCTTGAGTTCAATCACTTTTGTAATGGTCTTCATGTGCAATTCTTAAATATTTCAATAATTAACATGTTTATGAAATATTCAACAAACCATCCATATACATATCCATGCAATGGTTAAAGGGATGGAACTTGGCTCATCAAAACTTGTCTTTAGACATCAATCCCACCACAAACCTTGTTTTTCATCATGCTTCTAAAACAAATGCACTTGGGAGCAATTTGAGGAATTTTAAGAGAATGCTATATGTTTCCAATTTGTTATGTTATTAGTCTTTTTTTTACATGGATTCTTTCATTTCTTAATATTTGCAAAGTAGTTAAATATTTACAAAGTATCACATATTTAATTTCCCTTTATTAGAAGGTGGGGCATGGTACGTGAGTGCCACTGTTTGAGCTTGTCAAAACCTAGCCCCCCATCATATGGACACTAATTGCTTTTTAGTATCTTCTCGGTCTAGAGAAACAAGCCTTCTTAAGAGACCACTCTCTTAGTCCATTCCTTTGATCCGAGTGAAAACTTTAAGCTGTATTGACAGAAATATTGATAAAACTTGTGAATGAGGCAACTTGGTCTCAAAAGTTTAGTAGAATATTTTTCAAAGATTAAAAAATAAAGTGGTTAATCATTTGATTCAGATATTGTAAAAGTATATTTTTTTTGAAAAATCTAAATAAGTTTACTTCACAATAGTAGTTGATAACAAAACTCTTTTATATAATTTATTTCCAAAAAGTTTAACATAATTTTAGATTAATTACAATAATATCTATAATTTTTGGAGCATATGTACTATTTTAATTTCTCTAAAAACTAATTTCTTTTATATTCAGATTTTGAAATTATTTTACATTATTTATATGGATTAATCCAAATTGTTCACATGTCCAACAAGATATTTGTTTTTAGTGAAGCTATTGATGTTTATGTCAAAGGTGAATTCTCTTAATAATTAATATGTCTTTGAATGTGACTTTGCATTTCTTTGTGTTTTTTCCTGAAGGATGTACACACTATCGGGTTGTATTTCAGAGATTTTAAGTTTTTTCCTCTACTTTGGTCATTATAGAGTTAAATGGATGACCAAATATTAAACCATATCTTCTGTAAACAGGTCTTTGACCTTTTCACGAGGAAGAAATATATTTTATATATTTCAATAAAGAAAAAAATTAATGGGAACAGAAAGAACAACCTTGGCTTAACTTTTGACTATTCCATGGTATCTTCTTTCAAGAGTATGTTCTATTTGTTCAAAAATGATAAAAGACATCCTTGAATAAATTAAAAAAAATCTCATTGCATTGACTATGATAAAACAGTTTAGTTGATATACTAATTTCAATTAAAAGATGTACAAGTAATTAATTTTGACATTTGTTCATAACTATAAGTCAGTTATTCTATCTATCATCAACAAGTCAAAGATAAAATTATGATTATAAGTCAGTTACCCTATTTATTATTAGCAAGTCTATGATAAAATCATGACTATAAATTAATTACTTTATAAATCAATTACCCTATCTATTATCAACAAATCTATGATAAAATTATGATTATAAGTCAGTTACCCTATTTATTATTAGCAAGTCTATGATAAAATCATGACTATAAATTAATTACTTTATAAATCAATTACCCTATCTATTATCAACAAATCTATGATAAAATCAAAACTATAAGTCAGTTACCTTATCTATCATCAAGAAATTATCTATCATCAACAAAGCTATGATAAAATAACTTAATCCACTTCAGTGAAAAATCAATTCAGAGATGTCAATATTGTGATATTTTGCACTGCTCAAAACACATCATTACTTGTCTAGTAGTATGGTTTATGTCACTGGACATTGTATAGGGTATTGTTTACAAACAACAACTACTTTTGCCTATATAGATTCTTCATTGGCTATTTAATATATCAATGTAGACATGACATGATTATGTACTCTTTATATATTTTCAATTAGATACAATCACACAATTATTTCTTATATAAATTATTTTAAACATTTTATGTTGTTCTGACTAGTTTTACTTAAAAATTGGTTAGAAATTTAAAAAGATAGTTGAAATTGTAGATTTTAATAGTTGAGATTATATATTCTGTATATCATGTCATGAAATTTTTGAGGATATTAAATAGATTTATGCATTAAAAAAATAATTAATTTCATCAGATTCCAGTGATAATTGTAGAAAATGTAGAACATTTAGCCTACTCCCTTCCTAATCTATTCCAATATCTAATCCAGTTGGTTTTGTTTCTTTGTTATGTTTTTCATAGTGATTCAATTTTCTTTGAAATTTCATTCATTCGCTTTGAAATCTATGTTGGCAGGTGAAGAGAAGGCCGACAAATAACTATGTGAAACAAGTCCCGGAAGGTATAAATATCAATATGCAAGCAATTCCAATTGAGGTTCGTGGTTCTTTCATGTTTCCATGAAAGTATTAATCCAACAGCTAGTCTCTAACTTTTTGTCCCCACATTGCTAAGGAATACAAACTTGTTCCAGATACACTGTATTTTGACAGTTTCTTATATTGATCAGTACCTTTCCAAGATTGTAGTAAATAGACGTTGATTGCAATTACTGGGTGTCACGTGTATGCTAATTGCCCTGTAAATGATGTATCTTTGTCACAGTTACCTTGTTTTCTTATATATTTTTAATGCTTCATGTGCTGGAAAGCATACGAGGAGATATGTGCTCCCCAGGGGGAGGAATCCTGCTACATAACTGACAATATCTATTCCCATGATGAGGTTTGACTGTGTTACATATTAAACAAATGTATCTTCTATTTCCTCTCAATGTTTATCTTGTTTTACCTTCTGTTCTTCTTTACTTCATGCAGTCAATGCAAATGGAATCAAATGATTTACAACAGCTTTTGAGCTTTACTCTCCCACTATAAAAAGCTTTCTGAGGTGAGAGTGTTTGTAGTAGAGGTTGTCATTGTGAAGAGGTAACTGACTTTTTAACCCATTCTAGCTTTATTCAAATTTTGATGAGCCGGCTGTCAACTATTATTCAAAGAAATGAGTTAAAAGGGTTTTATTATAGAATATGTTGAGTTATGCCAATTGTATTAAGTTTTTGAATACAGAAGGCCCTCTATTCAATAGCTTCAGGTTGATCACTAAAAAGGTTTTTTTATGATTAGAGATTTATTTTTGTCATTAAATATGTATACAGTTTGAGTGGGCTTAATAGTTATGAACACATGTTTCCTTTTAATAGATCATAAGTTCAAATCCAGAAGAGTAGAGTATATATACCTCCTTAAACTTTACAAGTCAAATCAAGTCAAATTTTTGTCATTAAATATGTATACAATTTGAGTGGGCTTAATAGTTATGAACACATGTTTCCTTTTAATAGATCATAAGTTCAAATCCAGAAGAGTAGAGTATATATACCTCCTTAAACTTTACAAGTCAAATCTCTCGACAATAAACTTAAAAATAAATTGTTATTATATTAATTTTGTAAATAATCTGTTGATTTTTTAACAAATACATTAAAATAAATATTAATAAGAACCTTTATAAGTAAGTCTACATTTAAATCATAATCTATACTTATGGAATATCAGAACTTCAATCCTTGCAAATGGAATTCTTAACAATTTATCTTTCTGAGTCCACCCTTCTATACTACAGTTTTATTGGGTATCTGTATCATAGGTCCCTTTGCATTGGGTATCTGTATCATAGGGCCCTTTGCATGTGCCGGACATTCTTCATCCCACCTTTTTTCACATCCTTGAGGCGAATAAAATGTCGTAGATCTTACTGAGTTTTATGCTAAAAGATATAATCTGTAGCTCTTTGCAAATTATTTTCCCTGTTAACAAGTTCAAGGTTGAAGCAGTGCATGTCACGCACTAGGATAAATCAACTTGGTTTTTGAAGTGCTGATGGTGGCATGGTTTTATTTATGTCAGATCAGTGTAAATTATATATATTTTCTTTCCCAAAAAGGCTTTTTATAGAATTACATGGAAGTCGAATTAAACATGAATTTTCTGGTGAAATTTAGAGGGTTTCAAACCTGAGAAGCCCATTTGGAGTGACAAACGTTTGGCAAATTTACTAAATGGCTTGTTCTTATACAAGTTAAGGGACGTCTTTTATCCAAGTCCAAAATTTGATATTTTTATTGAAGTAGTCACTTTTTCTCATATATGATGGTGGGAGGGATATTAATAGAGAAAATGTATTATTATATGAGGGTGGAAGGTTGGGCATTAATAGAGAAAATGTATTATAATAATACATTTTCTTTATTAATGACCTCTCTTCCATCCTCATATTTTTTTGATATATATCAATTTTAAAAAAAGATTGTATTTGCTTCTTTTGTTTACTCTTTAGAATCTAGAAGTAGAAGTAGCGATGAATTTTATCATTATTGTTCATCTCAACTTCAGTTGTCAATATAAATTTCAATTTAATTTAATATCATGTAATGTATAAACCCAAATGAATGAAGGAATGCATGTTTTAGCAGATAACAAACTCTTGTAAATGGAGGAATGTGTGTATGGGTAGATAACATGGGAAAGAGAAACATTTTGCAATAAATGTTTCATAAATGAATGAAGAAATGCATGCTTGAGCACATAACAAACTCTTGTAAATGGAGCAATGTGTGTATGGGTAGATAACATGGGGAAGAGAAACATTTTGTAATAAATGTTTATGTGTAATAACATCATAGTTAGGAATGTTGTTTGAGTAGATAACAAGTTTAAGAAGAACATTTAATTTTATATGTTTTGTTAATAAAATTGTGATTATTAAACGCTAATATTAATCGGTAGAGGTGATGTCATTCCCTCTGTGCGCAACGGTTCCTGCGGTTAGGGTTTAAGCATGGCCAGGCGCATGATTGCTTGGGGTTGTTTCCCCCTGGGTTGTTGGATCCGCGATGACGGTCCCCTTCTCCAATTGTATTTCTCCAAGTTTAGTTTATGATCTCCCTATTCTCAGACATGCTCACTTTGGGTCTTCTGGTTCGTCGTCAGGGTTCTCTCTCAAAGGATCGACCTCTGGTTCTATTGCTAATCATGGTAGTTCTTTCAGTTTTGTTGTCTCCAGGAATGTCAATGTTGTTCCTCCATCTTGTTTGGTGCAAGAAGCTCTGGCTCCTTCCATCCCTGTGAGGAAGGATGTTATTTCCAAGTTAGTCCATCTCAGCTCTAGAGTGCTCATCTATTGTTTTAATGGTCTCTGGCTTCGTCTTGTTAATCTTCATGGATGTCAAGGTCTTGTCTTTCAATTTTAAAAGGTGAAGTTTTCACTCACCCTTGTGCTCGATGGTTTTTCATTGCTGAGTTTGATCTTCAAGAAGATAAAGATTTGATCTTTAGTTTTGGTCCCTGGTTCTGGGGTTGTTTTGTATTATGCATGAAGCCTTGGTCTCCTTCGTTTTATCCTTTGAAGGATT
>JASDQU010305572.1:57753-72258 GCA_032191745.1 Picea mariana | reverse complement strand
AGATCTTAACTAACTCCTAAGTGTCTAAATATCCGAACACTAGTGGTTCAAATGAAGCTTTGAGTCATTTTTCTTAGTTATAGAAAAATGGAAATCAATTGGGCAGCATTATAATGTCCTTTGAAGAAGAATCTATATTGGGAAATATGACAACATTGTCCAATGTAAGGGTAATTCTTCATTTTCAGGATGTCCTATGTTTCTTTAACCACTGAAGACAAACCTTTTCACACCATAAACATTTAACATATGATTCATCCAAAATGTAGAAAATGAAGTCCAATGTGACAACAAATTCTGCTCATCCCAACATTGTAAAGACTAGACTCACCAAAGATTGCGACGAACTTCACAAGTGATGGCCTTTGCTTTACTCTACTAGTGAAGGAAGGGGGTTACAAGGACAATTTTCACTGCTACTAAGCAATAACCTAGACCCAAATGCATGCAAACCAAAACTCTCAATCCAAACCCAAATGCATGCAAATCCAAACACTCAGCCAACCCTAAATGCAAGCAAGCCTAATCACAAAAACAACAATTATTTATAAAACACAGGCCAAACAATTTTTCGTTAAAGATATACTATATTGAGAAACATAGAGAAGCTCATAAGTTTAGTAGGAATAAATTCCTACCAAAAAAAAACATTTGGTTACCTCCAATGATTTCTTAGCCAACATAGACATAATTTTTGCAGCTCCATAACCAAACCATGGCTTGCATACAAAAACAATGAGAAAACAAAAAAATAATTAGAGACAATCACCTTATGGCTTCAAGTCACCATAAATTTGTTTATAATAGAAAAGAATATCGAATCCCATCTCCAAATTGTAACTAGTTTGTCATGTGCCATAGTTCCAAACTACATACATTGTAGACTGAAATAACACTTTTGTGACCTCCTTTTACAGCTATACAAATCCACTGGATGGATGGCCAAACTTGAACCATAATATGGGAAACATAATGATGCACAAGGATAAGTGAATGGCTTGAACAAAGGTAGTGTGAAGCGAACCATCCATATAACGCAAACAATGACAAGTGGTTGGGAAAACAAAAATGAGAGGGAGTATCACTAGTGGAGAAGCCATGCACAATTATAGGGCCAACCTCGAAAGGTTTTATGATGGAGAGTTGAAGTAGGAATTTGTGTCTATCAACAATGTCGGGTTGAATGAAAGTGTTCGTGAAACATAAAGGAGGGCACACTAAACCATGGGATTGAATGCACAATGAAGATTTTTCCTACTTCCACACATGTGGCTATCTCATTGGATGGTGTTGTCACCATGTGGGCCTACCTTCACACACATGGCTACCTGACTGGATGGTGTTGTCACCATGTGGGACTACCTTCACACACATGGCTACTTCACTGGATGATGTCATCATCATGTGGGATGGTCTACATGGCCAATTCAGGAAGGTTTCTAAAGATGGCCTACCCCTGGCCTCCCTTCTGAATTATTTTTTTTAGTGGATTACAATGAATAGACTACTTTTCCATGGGTTTTGGTCGTT
The DNA here is from genome assembly GCA_032191745.1 of Picea mariana. Lineage (NCBI taxonomy): Eukaryota > Viridiplantae > Streptophyta > Pinopsida > Pinales > Pinaceae > Picea > Picea mariana. The sequence continues at coordinate 70,728 of JASDQU010305572.1, read as the reverse complement.
ATTTGTCACTAACACAAAAATTAAAAAATAATTAAAGGATGGAGGGATCATTAGCAGGTGATACAATTGAAGTTACTTTTAATGTTAGAGCATGAGAGATAACAAATGATACAATTGAAGTTACTTTTAATATTAGAGCATGAGAGATAAGGTGTTCAGAAAAATCTTTATGTAGTTTTAAGAATAGTCTTTAAAGAAGTTTTTTTCTAGGAGATATACTTATTTGAAGTGAAGGGTTTTTACTTAAAACCTTATTCATATGCAAGTTTTTAAGTAGAAATGTGTCACTTCAAAAATTCTAGCAGGATTTTCCAAAACTAAGATTAGTGAGGAATCAATAAACACAAAACTATAAAACATATAGAACATTTATTGTAGATTAGTCTAATCAAAATATTTTATATTTTATTTTATATTTTGTTGTATAATGTTAACCTATAAAACCCATACAATAATTATGGTTGTGTTGTTGAGTATATATTATGAGACTATTCTTGGATGTAGGTTTCTTTTTTTATTATGTTAACATTTCAAACACTTATGAGACTATTCTTGGATGTAGGTTTTTTTTTATTAACAAATATCGTTTGTTTATGACACCTTAAATGGGTTTTACACAAATGAATTTGTAGAGATGTTGTTACTTGCCTGCTTACTTGGAGCTACATTGAGTTTGTATATAACTAAGATGTGTTGAGAAGGTTTGAATCATGTTGTTTGTGTATGTGTATGGGTATTGTGTACTATTTATATTGTATGCTATCTACTTTAAAAAATTAGAAAAACAATTGCTTTTCTTGAAAATTGGAGAGTTGGTTGGGTTTTATGCTTCAGTAGAGTTATATGTTATATGCTATTTCATAGAAATTTGTTGTATGTGAGATCAAATAAAATAAAATATAATACTTTTTATGACTTTTTCATACTTCTGAAATGTTACTTGTTAAATTTGACTTGAGGAATGAATCAATGAGTCAAATGAATTTGGTGGTTTTGGGCTCATGGTTTTTTGGTAGCCCGTAGTATTGTGCCAAGTGCCTTCTTAAAGAGAAGGCACTTGATTGAGACAAATATATGTCAAAGTGATTTTTGTTTTAACTCTTAATTAAATTTCCTTACTTTCACAAACAAATATTTTTTTAATTTTTTTATATACTCTTGAGTTCAATCACTTTTGTAATGGTCTTCATGTGCAATTCTTAAATATTTCAATAATTAACATGTTTATGAAATATTCAACAAACCATCCATATGCATATCCATGAAATGGTTAAAGGGATGGAACTTGGCTCATCAAAACTTGCCTTTAGACATCAATCCCACCACAAACCTCGTTCTTCATCATGCTTCTAAAACAAATGCACTTGGGAGCAATTTGAGGAATTTTAAGAGAATGCTATATGTTTCCAATTTGTTATGTTATTAGTCTTTTTTACACGAATTCTTTCATTTCTTAATATTTGCAAAGTAGTTAAATATTTACAAAGTATCACATATTTAATTTCCCTTTATTACAAGGTGGGGCATGGTACGTGAGTGCCACTGTTTGAGTTTGTCAAAACCTAGCCCCCCATCATATGGACATTAATTGCTTTTTAGTATCTTCTCGGTCTGCAGAAACAAGCCTTCTTAAGAGACCACTCTCATAGTCCATTCCTTTGATCCGAGTGAAAACCTTTGATCCGAGTGAAAACTGTAAGCTGTATTGACAGAAATATCGATAAAACTTGTGGATGAGGCAACTTGGTCTCAAAAGTTTAGTAGAATTTTTTTCAAAGATTAAAAAATAAAGTGGTTAATCATAGTATATTTTTTTTGAAAAATCAAAATAATTTTTTTCCACAATAGTTAATAACAAAACTTTTTTATACAATTTATTTTCAAAAAATTCAACATAATTTTAGATTAATTACAATAATATTTATAATTCTTGTACTATTCTAATTTCTCTAAAAACTAATTTCTTTTATATTCAGATTTTGAAATTATTTTACATTATTTATATGGATTAATCCAAAATGTTCACATGTCCAACAAGATATTTGTAGATATTTGTTTTTAGTGAAGCTATTGATGTTTATGTCAAAGGTGAATTCAACATAATTTTAGATTAATTACAATAATATTTATAATTCTTGTACTATTCTAATTTCTCTAAAAACTAATTTCTTTTATATTCAGATTTTGAAATTATTTTACATTATTTATATGGATTAATCCAAAGTGTTCACATGTCCAACAAGATATTTGTAGATATTTGTTTTTAGTGAAGCTATTGATGTTTATGTCAAAGGTGAATTCTCTTAATAATTAATATGTCTTTAAATGTGACTTTGCATTTCTTTGTGTTTTTTTCCTGAAGGATGTACACAATATTGGGTTGTATTTCAGGGATTTTAAGTTTTTTCCTCTACTTTGGTCATTATAGAGTTAAATGGATGACCAAATATTAAACCATATCTTCTGCAAACAGGCCTTTGGAAATAATTATAGAGTTAAATGGATGACCAAATATTAAACCATATCTTCTGCAAACAGGCCTTTGGCCTTTCCACTAGGAGGAAATATATTTCATATATTTCAATAAAGAAAAAAATTAATGGTAACACAAAGAACAACCTTGGCTTGACTTTTGAGTAATCCATGGTATCTTCTTTCAAGAGTATGTTCTATTTGTTCAAAAATTATAAAAGACATCTTTGAACAAATTAAAAAAAAATCTCATTGCATTGACTATGATAAAACAGTTTAGTTGATATACTAATTTCAATTAAAAGATGTACAAGTAATTAATTTTGACATTTGTTCATAATTATAAATCAGTTATTCTATTTATCATTAACAAGTCAAAATCAACAAGTCAAAGATAAAATTATGATTATAAATCAGTTACCCTATTTATCATTAGCAAGTCTATGATAAAATCATGACTATAAATTAATTACTTTATAAATCAATTACTCTATCTATCATCAACAAATCTATGATAAAATCAGGACTATAAGTCAGTTACCTTATCTATCATCAGCAAAGCTATGATAAAATAACTTCATCCACTTCAGTGAAAAATCAATTCAGAGATGTCAATATTGTGATATTTTGCACTGCTCAAAACACATCATTACTTGTCTAGTAGTATGGTTTATGTCGGTTTATGTTACTGGACATTGTATAGGGTATTGTTTACAAACAACTACTACTTTTGCCTGTATAGATTCTTCATTGGCTATTTAATATATCAATCTAGACATGACATGACTATGTACTCTTTATATATTTTCAATTAGATATAAGCACATAATTATTTTCTATATGAATTATTCTAAACATTTTATGTTTTGACTAGTTTTACTTAATTGGTTAGAAATTTAGAAAAATAGTTAAAATTGTAGATTTTAATAGTTGAGATTATATATTCTGTATATCATACAATTTTTGAGGATATTAAATAGATTTATGCATTAAAAAAAGTAATTAATTTCATCAGATTCTAGTGATAATTGTCGAAAATGTAGAACATTTAGCCTACTACCTTCCTAATCTATTCCAATATCTAATCCAGTTGGTTTTGTTTCTTTGTCATGTTTTTCATAGTGATTCAATTTTCTTTGGGTTTTGTTTCTTTGTTATGTTTTTCATAGTGATTCAATGGTTTTGTTTCTTTGTTATGTTTTTCATAGTGATTCAATTTTCTTTGGGTTTTGTTTCTTTGTTATGTTTTTCATAGTGATTCAATTTTCTTTGGAATTTCATTCATTCGCTTTGAAATCTATGTTGGCAGGTGAAGAGAAGGCCGACAAATAACTATGTGAAACAAGTCCCGGAAGGTATAAATATCAATATGCAAGCAATTCCAATTGAGGTTCGTGGTTCTTTCATGTTTCCATGAAATTATTAATCTAACAGCTAGTCTCTAACTTTTTGTCCCCACATTGCTAAGGAATACAAACTTGTTCCATATACACTGTATTTTGACAGTTTCTTATATTGATCAGTACCTTTCCAAGATTGTAGTAAATAGACGTTGATTGCAATTACTGGGTGTCACGTGTATGCTAATTGCCCTGTAAATGATGTATCTTTGTCACAGTTACCTTGTTTTCTTATATATTTTTAATGCTTCATGTGCTGGAAAGCATACGAGGAGATATGTGCTCCCCAGGTGGAGGAATCCTGCTACATAACTGACAATATCTATTCCCATGATGAGGTTTGACTGTGTTACATATTAAACAAATGTATCTTCTATTTCCTCTCAATTTTTATCTTGTTTTACCTTCTGTTCTTCTTTACTTCATGCAGTCAATGCAAATGGAATCAAATGTTTACAGCAGCTTTTGAGCTTTCCTCTCCCACTATAAAAAGCTTTCTGAGGTGAGAGTGTTTGTAGTAGAGGTTGTCATTGTGAAGAGGTAACTGACTTTTTAACCCATTCTAGCTTTATTCAAATTTTGATTAGCCGGCTGTCAACTATTATTCAAAGAAATGAGTTAAAAGGGTTTTATTATAGAATATGTTGAGTTATGCCAATTGTATTAAGTTTTTGAATACAGAAAGTTTTTGAATACAGAAGGCCCTTTATTCAATAGCTTCAGGTTGATCACTAAAAAGGTTTTTTTATGACTAAAAAGGTTCAGGTTCTTTATGACTAGAGATTTATTTTTGTCATTAAATATGTATACAGTTTGAGTGGGCTTAATAGTTATAAACACATGTTTCCTTTTAATAAATCATAAGTTCAAATCCAGAAGAGTAAAGTATATATACCTCCTTAAACTTTACAAGTCAAATCAAGTCAAATCTCTTGACAATAAACTTAAAAATAAATTGTTATTATATTAATTTTGTAAATAATCTGTTAATTTTTTAACAAATACATTAAGATAAATATTAATAAGAGTTAATAAGAACCTTTATAAGTAAGTCTACATTTAAATCATAATCTATACTTATGGAATATCAGAACTTCAATCCTTGCAAATTGAATTCTTAACAATTTATCTTTCTGAGTCCACCCTTCTATACTACAGTTTTATTGGGTATCTGTATCATAGGTCCCTTTGCATTGGGTATCTGTATCATAGGGCCCTTTGCATGTGCCGGACATTCTTCATCCCACCTTTTTTCACATCCTTGAGGCGAATAAAATGTCGTAGATCTTACTGAGTTTTATGCTAAAAGATATAATCTGTAGCTCTTTGCAAATTATTTTCCCTGTTAACAAGTTCAAGGTTGAAGCAGTGCATGTCACGCACTAGGATAAATCAACTTGGTTTTTGAAGTGCTGACGGTGGCATGGTTTTATTTATGTCAGATCAGTGTCAATTATATATATTTTCTTTCCCAAAAAGGCTTTTTATAGAATTACATGGAAGTCGAATTAAACATGAATTTTCTGGTGAAATTTAGAGGGTTTCAAACCTGAGAAGCCCATTTGGAGTGACAAACGTTTGGCAAATTTACTAAATGGCTTGTTCTTATACAAGTTAAGGGACGTTTTTTATCCAAGTCCAAAATTTGATATTTTTATTGTAGCAGTCACTTTTTCTCATATATGATGGTGGGAGGAGTATTAATAGAGAAAATGTATTATTATATGAGGGTGGAAGGCTGGGCATTAATAGAGAAAATGTATTATAATAATACATTTTCTTTATTAATGACCTCTCTTCCACCCTCATATTTTTTTGATGTATATCAATTTTAAAAAAAGATTGTATTTGCTTCTTTTGTTTACTCTTTAGAATCTAGAAGTAGAAGTAGCAATGAATTTTATCATTACTGTTCATCTCAACTTCAGTTGTCAATATAAATTTCAATTTAATTTAATGTCATGTAATGTATAAACCCAAATGAGTGAAGGAAATTTAATTTAATATCATGTAATGTATAAACCCAAATGAGTGAAGGAATGCATGTTTTAGCAGATAACAAACTCTTGTAAATGGAGGAATGTGTGTATGGGTAGATAACATGGGAAAGAGAAACATTTTGTAATAAATGTTTCATAAATGAATGAAGGAATGCATGTTTGAGCACATAACAAACTCTTGTAAATGGAGGAATGTGTGTATGGGTAGATAACATGGGGAAGAGAAACATTTTGTAATAAATGTTTCATGTGTAATAACATCATAGTTAGGAATGTTGTTTGAGTAGATAACAAGTCTAAGAAGAACATTTTATAATGAATTTTATATGTTTTGTTAATAAAATTGTGATTATTAAACGCTAATATTAATTGGCAGAGTTGATGTCATTCCCTCTGTGCACAATGGTTCCTGCGATTAGGGTTTAACCATGGCCAAGCGCAGGATTTCTCGGGGTTGTTCCCCCTCGGTTGTTGGATCCGCGATGACAGTCCTCTTCTCCAATTGTATTTCTCCAGGTTTAGTTTATGATCTCCCTATTCACAGACATGCTCACTCCGGGTCTTCTGGTTTGTCATCAGGGTTCTCTCTCAAAGGATCAACCTCTGGTTCTGCTGCTAATCGTGGTAGTTCTTTTAGTTTTGTTGTCTCCAGGAATGTCAATGTTGTTCCTCCATCTTGTTTGGTGCAAGAAGCTCTGGCTCCTTCCATCCCTATGAGGAAGGATGTTATTTCCAAGTTAGTCTGTCTCAGCTCTAGAGCGCTCATCTGTTGTTTTAATGGTCTCTGGCCTCGTCTTGTTAATCTTCATGAAAGGATGTCAAGGTATTGGCTTTCAATTTTAAAAGGTGAAGTTTTCACTCACCCTTGTGCTCGATGGTTTTTCATTGCTGAGTTTGATCTTCAAGAAGATAAAGATTTGATCTTTAGTTTTGGTTCCTGGTTTTGGGGTTGTTTTGTATTATGCATGAAGCCTTGGTCTCCTTCGTTTTATCCTTTGAAGGATTCATTATCTTCGACACCAATTTGGGTTAGGCTCCCAAATCTGCCCTTGCATTTTTGGGGCTTATCCTCTCTCCGTGCCATCGGTAATTGTTTGGGCAAGTTTCATTATAGAAGCCATGAATTGAAAAACTATAGAATTTGCACCTATGCTCGGATCTATGTAGAAATGGAATTTAGCAAAGGGTTCTCGGCAGAAATAAACTTGTCAGGGGATAACTATTTGTGGACCCAAAAGCTGGATTATGAAAAAAATTATTTTCGATGTCGTGCTTGTTTTGGTACAGGTCAGCACAATGCCCTAGGGGTCCTAAGAAATCTCGAAAGAAATGCAAAACAACTTGGTGGGTTAGATCCCACATTGATCATCAACTTATTTCCAAAGAAAACTCTTTAGATGTGGTCCCTCCCAAGGAGGTGCCCAATGGAGATCCATTGTTTCCATCTGACGTGGACTCTCCAGATATGAACCCTCCATGGGAAGCCTCTAAATCTGAAATAGAGGTCAAGAAGGTCACAAAAGAGATTACTGAGCAACCCAAAATGCAAGAAGAATCTCTTCGAAAGCTTGAGGAAAAAGTTGATTCGACTTCTTTAGATCCGGGTGAAGAATCCCAGGTTCACCCCATCTCCACTGTAGTGGTAAGTTGGGCTAATGAAGTAGATGACGCTGAGGCATCGGGAAATTCAGACCCTCCAGATCTAGGAAATGAGGGAATGGCGGGACTTGGGTCAACCCCTCTATCTCTAAATGTTGGTTGGACGGTAATCAGAAAAAAGAAAAAGACCCCTTCAATATCCTATCCAATGGTGACAAGAAGTAGGGCTTGGAAGACCTCAATTACGAGCTTGGGGTCAACAAGGAACTCAAGCAATCAAGCATGAACCTGGAAGTTAATTTCCTCTAAAAATGTAGTAGTCACGTTTTGTTTATCTATTTGTATTAACGATATATTGTATCGGTTGTATACCTTTCAACACAGTAGCAATATAAGTTTTTGGGAAGCTCTTAAGGAACAAGACATAATTTTTGTAAACTCTGGATTAGCTCTTAGCTATGGAGGTCTCCATGAATTTTTGAATCTATCATTGTGTATCTCCGTGGTCTTGACCACACCATTTTAATGATATTAATTTCCACAGTTCTTGTGAATTTTTTTTTATAATTAGTAAAATAGTTTAATTAAAAAAATGAAATTATTATATAAAATTTATTATAATATAAAATAAGTTATAAGAACAAATGTAATAAATTGAAATAATAATGTGATTAGTAAATCCAAAATAAATTATTATATAATGATAATGTGAAAATACAAAATATGCCTAATTTATTACAATAACTTTATAAATAAAAATATTATATGTATTATGATCATAATTATGAAACTTAATTGTATAAAATCTTAAAAATTCTAAAGAGTTGTATATATATAGTTAAATATATATTTGCATCTTCATAAAATTTAGATTAAATGTATCTATGATAATAATGGAACTATGTTAGAGGACAAACTAAACTAACCTACTCGTGGGGACTAGGAAACTCTTCCAACAGTCAAGCTGAGGCATGTGCCTTATTACAAGGTTTGTATATCGCTCTAGACTCTCGAATTCAATCTCTTGCGGTGGTGGGGACTCAAGCATAATCATAAATTCGATGACCACAAAATCCCCCCTCAAATAATTACAAGGTTTCTTCCATATTGGTTCGAGATCAATGCCCTGTTAACAATACACATGTCAGTCACACACTTGTCTCATTTCCAATGTGGGGCAATTAACTTAAATAGACTAGAGCTTCCCCCTCACATGCTTGAGCTCATGGTGAAATGGGGATTTGAACCTTTGGATGGAATATATCATAGGCAAGGTGGGACTATGGGGAATTGTCGAGCAAGGCGTCCCAAGGGATGTGGAAATATACCTCATCTGGTTGGAAACAACTTAGTAAGAATCATTTCTATCTACTTGTCGGTAATGATCTTTCTTTCTCTAGTGAACTTAAGGTCTGAAGGAAATTTAGTGGGATTGCTTTTTCTGAGTTTTGTCTATGTAAGGAAGCTTTTACCCTTTCATTTTTTGCTTGAATCGGATCTTGGTTTCCTTGGAATGGATTACTTCAGTTTGAATAAGCAGTCATGCTTAAATTCTATGGGTTGTCTCTTTGGCCTTTTTGAATTTTTGTTCAGAGCCTTCAAGTTTTTTTCAACATAGAAATCGTTAATTGGGAGGAACTTTGTGGAGGTTTTGTGGATTTGATGGTTCGCCTTGCTTTAGCAATGAATTTGTTCTTTAGTCTTGGTGTTGTGTTTTCTTGTTGGTTTGATGTTGGGTTCTAATCTCTTTGTCGGTCAATTTGGAGAACTTTTGGGAGTAGTTCTATGGGTTTGTTGGTCTATCTCGCTTCAGTTTCCGGCTCTAGTCTAGCCCTCTAGTTTTGTTTTATCACTAATGGATTTCAAAGAGTTGCAAGAAATTAGGAGAATTCTTTGATCCCATGAAGAATTGATTCAATGTAATAGAAATTCTATATTTTTGGTCGCCTCAAAATTCCATGACAATGAACATGAGTCCATTTCTCAATTTGTATTTATTATGGGTACCATTGGTATAGGAAAAACAACAAATTGCCACCCTTGAGGTTGAATGTAGTTTGTTAAGGAATATGGTAGTCAACTTGCCAAATATGCATAATCGGGGGCATCCAACCAACAAATTCTCGTGAATTCAGGTTAATGGGAGTTAAAGGAAGAGGACATTGTGCATCATCTAATAGAACCTGGAGATCGGGAACCAAGACTATGTCCCAACCAATATAAGCTTGGAAGATGCTACCAACCATCACATTTGTCATTAATTTCATGTTTTTTTAAGTTATTAGAATCCTAGGAATTTACTTTAGAATATGTAGTTGTAGCAAATATTAAAGTATTAGGGAATTTTGATAGTTGATATATATAAATCTTGTATTTTGTAAGCACGGAACTATTTATCTTGGTTGAAATTTTTGGACAAACAATATGTTGTAAGTGTGTTGTCTAACATAGCTACAACGTTTTGATAATAGAAATTCCCCAATTYGATTTAAAAAAATAGAGAAAATAATAAAGCTATTTTAAGTTTTATATGTAAGAAACCATAGGTTTTCAACCTTATCTGTGCCAAAAAAGCATTCATTATTTGTTCAAGCATCTTCCAACTAGATTATCTCAATGTTTTTTGGCGGTGTACATCCATGCAAGGTTGTCACACTTAGCTTCTTAAAGGGGCCTAATGAATAGCATTTTCTTAAAACCTCTTGTTGTTGCTAAAGAGTTGGGTTGAAGGCATTCGTGTGTTTGCAATTAACGTGCACCATATTACATACTAAGTTTCAACTTGGATGTACACAATTTAACACCTTGCACATCTAAAATTTACATTTATATGCACACACCTCAACAACTCATATATAACCCCCTCATATCATCTCATAAAAATTTCAATGTTTACTTAAGTTATGAATACTAACCTTCACTAACATTGTTACACTTACACATCATCAATGACACATGATATATATGGGTGGCGAGAGCAGGATGGGTCATCAATGATCCATAAGAAAAACATGAATCTACCTATGTTTGGGGGTTGGAAATTACAACAAACAACCAAGTCAAAGCTTATGCTCTTTTGTATGGATTTTCCATTGTCGTTAGCTTCGGAATAAAAGAATTGATAGTTTTAGGATATTCAAGGATTGGAATCAAGTCATTAACTCACCAGGAATCACCGAAAGATTTTTAGTTAACTTCCATCCTTTCTTGAATTGCAAAACTCACACAGAAGCTCGCTAAAATTTCTTTCTACCATGTTATGAGAGAGCATAACGGCAAGGCAGATGGTATGGCCAATAAAGCTTCAAGTTTTCCATGCAGAACGTTAAAGAAAAATGGGGTTGTATCTCTTTCTTATATCCCCAAAGATCACGACCCCCTCTAATTCATTTCTCAGATAAGAAAATTTCAGACTTCAAGGTAAGAATTAAAGATAGGCAAGTGTAAAGCATAAGGGATGGAGCTCCAAGTACAAGGCTCCCAAGCAGCAACCTGAATTTGGTATGGGAGAGATATTATGTTATTCCCATTGCTATCATTTACACTATGTGTGGTGGGATTATTTCAAGCAAGGTATGGGGAGATATAATTGAATGTGGGACGATTTATGGAGCATTGGTTCTAGTTTTTTACAATATCCGGGACCATATTTGGATGCATTCTCTCTCTGGTCGGTCGTGAGGAAGGATTGTGCTCCTATGCATGAACATTTTCGGTGCTCTATATTCCGGATAAGTGTTCATTCCTCCCGATGTGCAATTTCATGGTGCAAAAGATTGGTTGTCTTCATTTAGATGCTCTCAGGTATATTCGTCTGGTGTTGATTTGTTAGAAGACTTTTCTATGCTCTGTGGGAGGGGCTTAGCATATTACTTTGGTTCATTGGCTCTATTTTCATATGGGTTTATGGTATTGTGATTGTTATGTGGTGGTAGTCTGGTCATGTTGTTTTGTTGAGGTTTCCTTTTTTGACGAATTGTGGGCTACATAAGCCAAGTGTCTCGGTCTATTGGGGGTTTGTGCCTTTATTCATATGGCTTGTTTATGTTAATGGGATAACTCTCTTAGTGGACAAAAAGATTTTCCCTCTTGTTTTGGATTTTCGTCGTGTTGAAGTGGAGTGGAATTGGAACACCTTTTCTAGTTTGTACTCTTCCCCTGGTTATGCATCAATTCTCTAGAGTTACGTTAAGATGGTTTTTGGAGTTCCTTTGGTCATATCGGTCTTCAAATTTTGTAGTAGAAAACAAAGGATTCCTTTTAGAATTGGGTATATAATGGAACCTCAAGATTTCATAGATGTTTGCAAGGTTTTAGGGAGGCATGAAGAGTCCCTAGCCAAGAATGAAATTCCCCTAAGGTCCCTCTTTGCAATTAACATGGTAAGGAAACAACAAGAGCACTATGACAAGATTATGGGCACTCTAGGAGAATATAGAGAAAAAATTCAGAATTAGAAATCGATTATTACAAAACAAAGTGATCCATTTAGTATTCAAGTAAAGCACCAACTTTAGATTCCACATCTTCAAGACAGACGATAGGAGAGGACAAAGACAAGGATGAAGAATTTTGAGAGTAACAGAAGGAATCAACGGTGTATGAGACCTTCTTGTTTGTGGAACAAAGAATACCTTGACGATTTGACTAATAAAATCTATTAAGATATGCATACCCTACCCTAACTGAATTAATAACCATTAAAAATAAAAATAAAACTTGAATATTACATAAGCATTCTTATAATTACATGCAATTTCTATATTTTGAAAAAATATATGTCACATAACCACACCACATATTTTCCTTTTCACACTCTTTGAGAAAACATTTTTTAAAATATCCAAAATAATGAAAACATTATTACCCTTTGTGTATTCAATATTTTATTCATGTTCACTGATGCTTCGAGGAGAATGAAGAATCCCAAATCGTTTAATTGTGATTAAAAAAATCGTAATTAAAAAAAAAGCCAATACATATTACGTGGGTTGACACGAGATTCGAACGATGAATCTTGCTGTTTAACCCTGTACCATCAGCGCATTCTTCCCAATGGACATTGACATAAATGTTATGATAATACAACGTGATTAAAATAAGCATCGCACCTAATTACGTACCCTAAACGAAGAGGTTCCGGCGGCGTGCAAGCCTCTGACCTAATCTCGATTGCTGATAAAAAAAAAATGGAGAAGCTCCCCTGGCCTGGAAATCTGGCCTGATCTCGATTGATGATAGAAAAATGAAGAACCTCCCCTGGCCAGGTTAGGGCTATATGGCTATGGCGTGCACACATACGAACGTGGAAGTGAACGTGCCGTGAAAGTATTGAAAGTCTGCTTGCTCTCCCTGCGACACGAAACCTTATACGCCCCGTTTTTCGGCCTTTCAACTTCCTTCCACCTGTTATCAGGTGTCTTGTAGAATTCATACTGAGAAATAAAATTAAATAAACAATACTGAAGAATAATGGAAAGAGGAAGAGGAATACGCCTCTGTGT